>CABEEJ010000771.1:54230-64387 GCA_901482245.1 Timema douglasi
ACAAACTGCTCGACAACAAACTGCTCGACAAGCTATAAAAAAATATTTGGAAGGCTGGGTGGGTCAAGTGGCCGACACTACTTGGACCAACTGCTAGACAAGCTCAAGTATAGGAGTACAAAGTGATAGACAACCAAGTGATCGACACGAGAGAACAAATCTGTAAACAGACCAAGTGCTAGACACGCAGAAACGACACGGACCAAGTGATCGACACGAGCTGGATCATGTGATAGACAAGCTCCCATATTAGAGTACAAAGTGATAGACAGCCAAGCGGTCGACACGAGAGGACAAACATCGAGATGAATCCAGTTAAGAGTGGCTCAAGTGACAGACAAGTTATTTCAAAACTAACAAAGTGATAAATATGGGCTTAGAAAGTTGGGTGTAAGGATGGTCTGGATCCTACTAGAAATTGCTGCCCTCCCGACACCCTAGATTTAACTAGCCCAAAAAGGGTGAGGTCCACTTATATGTGTGTAAACTTAAACCATCGTGTTTTTAATTTTAATAATTTACTTACACATTTCACTCTTTAAAATATATTTTTTAACACTAGTTTAGTTATCATTTCGAATAAATAATAGGTTTTGATACATACAATATGGTATCTGAAAATAAAGAATGTTTCTCTGAATGAAACGAGTTATCGGATCTGAGGAAAGGAGACAAACGTTTTGTTATAAATGGTAAAATCATATTTAAGAACTAACAAGATGAAACTCGCCTCGGTGGCGTAGTTGGCTAACGCGCTTGTCGTGTTGAGCTCGACTGCTGAGGATGGGGAGATCGAGGTTCGAATCTCGGTCGGGTGAACTGAGGGTGGATTTACCACTCTCCCTCCACGCAAATGCGGGTTCACTTCCTCTAATTCAACCTCCCCAATTCCTAATCCATTAGTGTAATTAGTACTTAAAGCGTATAACCCGAACGGGTAGTAAGACGCGGTGCTAAATATTATTATTATTTCACTATGTTTTCTGTTTATACCCTTCTGGCTGTTGTCTGGCGTAAGTCCGACTACCTTTGTGCTCTTTCTACTTAACTCCCCTTTTAACCGTTACTGTGTTGTTTTAGACACTTATTCTCCCGAGCTACGACAAGGTCCTATATTTCTGGAGTTGTTAAATCCTACCTTATGTTCAATCTAAAGGTGTTGTTTTCCTTTTGTTTTGAATTTATACTTGATACTCCGAACTGATATTTCTGACACTATATACTGTACCCGATATTTAACTTTAATTTTTGTTCTTCTTCTGTAAACCTTTATCTTATCTTATTTTTTGTTGTAGAAAATGTATTTCTGTTACCTAAGTATTCTATGTTTCAGCAACACGATCCCTCTTATTTCCTTATCGTGTATTTACCTTGTACTAGTAATCGTAGACCTCCTCTACATATTAGAGTGAAAGAGGAACAACGATTCAAGACATGCAACCGTGCGCGTCAGATTTCCGCGCTAATTTTAGGGAAGGTGTCGTGATCATCTTTGAGGCATCACACAGGGCGCCGAACTGCCAGGAACGACAAACCGGGAGGGGCGTGGAACTGTCAGAAACTTTCTCCGGAGAAATATTTGTTTTCGCTTGACTTTTCTTCACTCTCGCTTTGTTCCAGACATCGTTTGGATTGTTTTTATTTTAAGAGAAAAAAACATTCCTCTCTCTCTCTAAAATGTGTGGGAATCCGATGAAATTCTATGGTATATATTCGCCTTTTCGGTACAGATTTTAAAAATAGACAGTTTTTTTTAGAAATTAAAATATTTTTTTATCTTAAGAAAAAACACAATTTTTGTTCCGGTAATGGGAGGGAGGGCCCGTTAAGGTTTTCGCATAATCCACCGAAATCCCTAAAGCCGGACCTGTGAAGGTATTTAAAAGGTGTAATTTAAAATTAACACAAGCATAAGGAAGAAAGTTCTCATAGCAGACTTGCAGTGTAGACTCGATAATTGCTTTGAACCAACTTATCTTTATTTATCATATCTAAACTGTTTGCAACCACGAGTTAATTTGTAACAATTTCTTATGTTACACCTCATACTAACAAATATATTGATAAGAGATAAGTCCGCTCTACCAGTTTATAGACACATTTCCTAGAACATATTTATCTATTTATATCACTTATCTCATTTTGTTTGCGAAACGGGGAGACAGTGGCACACTCTGAAGGGGGGAAATCCGCAAGAATACATAAAAGATCATCAAATCTGAAAACATGTTTGTAATAACGTACTATCGAAATCACACTGAAGTAGGGATGGGAAACTATCGATAATAGCCACGTTGCTATCGATAGTGTCACTGGGTTCGGATTCAAACCTCGGTCCCGGCACAGATTTATCTGATTGCCAAACCCTTCCTTCACCTCTGACAAGACAACTTGTGAATGTGTGGAATGCCAGGCCTCCACCGTGGTTTGGATTCCACGTTAAACTGTAGATCCTCCATTTCATCTCACAATCACCCTACCATTACACATTAGCATAAGTGCGTATAACCCGAACGGGTAGTAAGACGCGGTGCTATATAGATACTACAATCATTTTGAAAACCAAGCTATAACTAACCACCAATGTTGGTATTTAACGCCACGATTACGTAAACACAAGGAATGTATAAGTCATTCACGAGCTAAGTTTACCTGGATGACAGCTTGAAATGTTACTAGAAATAATCCCTAATATATCAATCACTACGCCAACAGCTGACATCTATCACTTTGGATGACTGTAATGAAAATAGATGGTAATATATTAATGTGATAGTTAACCACAGTAATTTAGGCCAATATTATTTATATATTTATTTGAGGTCGGACACAAAGTTTATTTATAGTTTTATTCCCCTTAAAAAAATATTAACACCACTTACACAAAAACTTCTAACGAACATAGCTTCAAAATGGCGGCTGAGGAATCTAAACCATATGATTGAACATAACGGTAAACAAGTTTTTTTACAATGATGCAGACACGCAGTTGATGAAAATATTTTATTCAGTTAAATATTTCAAAATACGATAAAATAATCATAAAATCATTTATTAGTATGTAAAAAATTATAATAATTTTCTCTTTTCCAAGTAAATACGATGCCTGTATTAAAAGGTATTGTGTGCACTATATTACACAAAATCAGTAACGTTCCAAAACGAAAAATAAGTACTTTTAATTATGTTTAAAATATTGTTTCGAGTTGGATAAAAAGAAATTATTTAAAAAAATGAAATAGTATGAGAAAAATTAAGTTTACGTTATTTTAAATGTAATAGATAACAAGTAATTAAATATCTTTACATTTATAACAAAACAGTGATCTCTTACAAGTGTTGGCAACCCAAAACCTAAACATATGATTTTCGAACTGTCATCCAGGTAAAAACCTATCGTGAACGGAATATACACACAGAAGCAGCCAGTCAACACGTGACAAGCAAACACAGTTCACGCAGGAAACTGCCTGCCCCTCGCTGCGTGCTTAACCATATAGTATTCTTAGAAATACAAGTTAGTCTCTTTCTTTATAGCTTAAGGTGCTTTGAATACTAATATACAATAATATCTATATTGCGTCAAGGATTTTGAACATGTCTTGGTTACATTTTAAAGTACTTTAAAGTATTATATTTTCTAAGAGGCTTTAGTCCCAATTATTTTTTTATTATTGCACATGAGAAGACGTACAGTAGCCCCATGACTTCTTTGGTGCTGACTGACAGCTGACGGCTTTGAAAAGTTACCAGACCAAATTGTGTATCCCTACGCCGAACCATATGATCTGTAAAAACATGTGTTTAGCGGCTGTCGCCTCTGATATTCAAAATTTAGGTATATACCTAAATGTTGACTGTCAGAAATCAGCTGTGAGCTGTCAGTCAGCACCAAAGAAGCCACGGGGCTACTAGTAGCTTTGTTTGGTTCGAATCTAGTGGGTAATGAAACCATTTTGATCAATTTTGAAGGAGCTTAGGTCCATTGAGTTGGCAACACTGCTTTTGAGTCTCATACCGTTGTCAGTGGTATATTATGGTGTCGTCATCCATACTTTGAGGAAATAGGGCCTTGATAAGTGGGGGTCAAACCCGAATTATCAGAGGAAGGCTAGGGTGGTGAAGCTATATATAATTTGGGTTAACAATAAAATATACAAACGATCTGTAAAGTGTGATATGGGCTATTGTATGGGAACATAGTAAACGTACAACCAACGTATATAAATTTTCTTTTATTTAATAAATGTGACAAATTAATATCGTGAAACCTGGTGATGGGTTCATCAGTACAGCCATTTATAACTTAACAAATCACTGAAACTGTACCCGGATGACAAACATGAATATGACTGTACAATGCGAAAAAGAATGTTCTTCTTATTCCCGCGTTGCTCACGTAGTTCCGTACCATGTAGCAACAGCTGCCAAGAGTATAGTTGCCTCAAGAATCGGTCGACAGATGGCAACACTACTGTATTGGTGGACCATTGCCGCCACTTGAACTGTAACAGACAATATTTCGAATTAATGGACCAAAGGATAAACCGGCTTCATATAACGACCTTGGGTTTGATGGGGAAAGAATGACATCGTCAGATCCTCACTATTAGAACCTTATGAGACAGTTCAACAAGCTAGAATAGTAATTTGGTTGGAAGAAACTTAAAAAAAAAAATTACAAACATATTTTTTGCTGTAAGAATTAATAACATTTTACTATAATATTAATGTTATTTTATATGTATTTATACTATCTAACAAATGTGACAGCTAAAGATCACATAGACTGACGTATGACTGAAAGAGGTCTAGTCACTTTTCTAGCTATCAGAAAAGGTTCTTACTAAGTAAAATTTAACTGTAATCTATCTACTTTCAGGTTGTCATACGCAAGGCTTGGTCTGATACTTTCACATTTGACATATTAAGCGAGATAAACATTGTGACCTTCTGTTAATGATCTTTATTTTAAGTTGTTATTCAAATGTTTCTTCCTTTAGCAGAAATAAAATATAAACACAAGCTTTTGTCGAGCCTACCATAGCGAGGTCGTAAGAGCGTGTTTTTACTGAACTAAGATTTATAGAGTTCACTTCCTGACATGACTGGAACTGTATCACATCGAAATTGGATTTAAGTGCTCTTATATTATTACTGGCACCGCGTCTTACTACCCGTTCGGGTTATACGTTCTTACGCTAGGGTGTAAAGGTAAGGTGATTGTGAGATGAAATGGAGGACCTACAATTTAACGTTGAATCCGAACCACGGTGGAGGCCTGGCATTCCCCACATTCACAAGATGTCTTGTCAGAGGTGAAGGAAGGGTTTGGTAATCAGATAAATCTGTGCCGGGACCGAGGATTGAACACCTTACTCCTAGACCACCAGGTCACCCAAGTTCTCTGATAAAAAGTGCTAAATTAACGGTATTGACTTTGGTTCATGTGTTTGCACTAGAAATAAGTTAATTAAAGTCGCCAGTACTAGTTCCCTTCAAATTGAAGCTCACTAGTAAACTAACCGGCCCCGTGGTGTAGTGGTCCTTGCACCTGTCTACGAGTCTAGGGGGTCCCAAGCTCGATTCCTTTCTGGTATCTAGGGTAATTTCCCCTTAAGGTGAATGAGCCCAACGATCACCAGGGTTTGGTATATTAGGCTTAAGTTAGGTTAAGACTCATAACAACTCCACATTTTCATAAGCACTTTCATAACATTATTTCATTGTGGGTACGACGTGTAAACAACCCAAATTATATAAAAATAATATAATTTCCACATAATGTGACTGAACCTGGAAGTCATGTATCTCATGATCATATATGTAATGCCAATATGACAACAACAAAAAAGAACTAGTAAAATTAATCGAAACAGATAGAAAAATCAAAGAACACCAAATATGATTAGGATCATTTGGTATAAGAATGCTCGTTTTATTATATAATACCGCCTTTATGGTCTAGTGGTCATAGTTCTTGGCTACAGATTCAGAAGTCCCGGATTTGATCCTTAGTGCATCCAAAATCTTCCTGTTAAGCAGTGGGTCTGTAAAGTATCAAACTCAACCTCGTGAAGACACATGAGGATATACTTGAATAAATAAGTAGCAGATCCGGCCTAGATAAACTGAGATTAATGGCCGGAGAGTTCATTGTGCTGACCACATAACACCCTCTATCCGCAAATGTTGGAACTATCATTGCTAACGGCGGCAGCCGCTCGGTCGGTATAACTCGTTTGCGAGGTCATGCCAAGAAGTTTCTTGTTTTATAAGTTGTACAGTCTTGGCCACAGAAAAGAGGTCGACTTTGAGTGAAAACTTAAATTGAAAAGGTGATATTTTTTTATTATGGCCTTAAAAAGCCTTCTATCAGCTCACCTCGAATAAGCAATTGAAACTGATTAACAGTTAAACAATTATTCCGCCCAGTATGTCTAGTACGATGAAATAATTTAAAAGTATAATTCGTAATTCTGAATGTGATTTAAGGAATTTTCAAAAAGTTCGTCATACAGTGAGTGTTAAACTATAGTATGAATTATATTAACTACGGTCCAATTTTCATAGCTAGAAAAGTTACTAAATCCACTTTAATGTGTTCATACGTCAGGTCATGTTGTCGACATATGTCATTTTTTATAAATATTATCATTACTTATAAAACTATACAAATAATATGGTAAAATGTTTTCATATTTGGCCGCAAAAACTATATTTGTATTTTTTAAAAGCCTCAACATAAGTGGACTTTACCACATTGAGCACTTTTTTTAAATTTTATTTGAATTAGTATGTCTAGCTTCATTATCATCAACGACTTTATCTAAAGGTTTAGTCATGGGATAGGTAATTTAAAATAATTGCATAAGCATGACGAGGGGCAAAGGGGAGGGGGGTGAGGTGGGAAGGACAACTACATAGAACCAAAAGTAAATACAATATCATGATCATTTCCTTTTACTCACCTGGAAGAAGGTTTTCATCTCTTGTATCCATATGTGGGACCAGTTCATTGTCTTCACTACCTACAAATACAAAATAAATCATATTGAAGTGGGCAGACGACTAGGACAAGCTCAATTAGATTTAGAAAGTTTAAAAACAAGGGTTATTAAAGACTTAATCTAGGGGAAATATAGACGAGAAGGCTAGTCTCGAGGATATGTACACCATTAGAGAGGAGAGAGTCAGTGTAAATAAGAGAAAATCACATGTGGAAATCCCTAGTGTAAGCACAACCATCCATCTTAATTTGTCGCACCCACCTCGGTGGCGTAGTTGGCTAACGCGCTAGCCGTGTTAAGACAGACTGCAGAGGACGGAGAGATCGAGGTTCGAATCTCGGTCGGGTGAACTGGGGGAGGGGGTTCCTAAATAGTTTTCCACTCTCCCTCCACGCAAATGCGGGTTCACCTCCTCTAATTCAACCTTCCCAATTCCTAATCCATTAGAGTAATTAGTACTTAGAGCGTATAACCCGAATGGATAGTAAGACGCGGTGCTAAATAATAATAATAATAATAATAAATAATTTATCGCGTTCAGCCGATATTGGGTCACGTCTATTTACTTTTGCCATGATTAGACCTAATATTGTTTACCATGTCACATTCAAATATTTAATTCGATAAAATATAACATTGTTGTTCCAGTAAAAGTAAAGGAATCTCAACAGTCAGTTATTGTTTATTTAGTTCAGAATTTAAACACTAGATATCCTTGTATTGCTTTTTAGGGCCTTACTCCTTATTGGCTAAACATTTCTCTTTGTATTGTGTAAACATGGATTTGGTCTAAGTAAGAAGTTGACTATTTAAGTTTAAAAAGTTTCAACTCTGTTGGGCAGTCAAGCCATTTCTGAATTATTTTAAAAATGTAATTGGGAGACCCTTTATATGTTTTGGATTTATAAATATTTTCCACTAAAACCTCGCTCCCTCCATGTTATTATAGTTACTATAATATTAACATTTCTCTTTGGGTTTCAAAGTGAAATATCTCCCGTAAGTTCTCCTTGGACTTTTAGTTGATATTTTTCCTTGGTGACCAAGTTAGATAACAAATCAATCCTTTATTCAATAGTATATTATTTTCATAGAGAATAACCCTTGCTCACGTAGGTTAAGACGTTTGGCTCGCAATAGATGTCCATTTTTGTTAAATATGCCCTAGATACTCGATCTATGCATTACTTAGAATTATAAAAATCAAATCACTTAAAACTTTTCTGATTGATCATTGTATTAAAACAGACAATTGGATTTAAAAACTATGGACATACATCATTTGGCCTAGGTTCAAAGAATGACCCTGCCAACAGCAAACAGAGATACATATTTATGAATTGCCACCATTTTGAAATGGATAGTCAGATCGAAAAACCTTGGTCTGGTCTAGGTTCAAAGAATGTCCCTGCCAAATTTAGCTATGATTTGTCTAAGCTTTTGACAGTTATCATCTAACAAAGATCCGGACAGACAGACGAAATGCCAATTGGTTAAGTTAAAACAGAACCTCACTTCGCTCGGTCAGTAAACAATTATGACTTTATATTAATTCTTGAAAGTTGTAATGTTTGTGTATCATCTAATTTTTGCCGCTAGATAGACTCATTATGTTGTTGATACACGGTGGTTCTTACCTGGACCGTCAGTTCCAAATCTCAAGATGGCTGAAGGTCGACTCCAGCCGAACCTGTTCCTTGAGAGAACCATACCCTCGTAGACAGTTGCAGGGGAGAGGCCAGTGAGCGTGTACGACCTCGTGTGGAGCGGGCCTGCAGCGTAGACATCCGCAGGGATTACTAGCTTTGTCCACGGCGTGTTCACTGTGGGCTGGGGGCACAAGAAAGTTGCAAGATTTGACCGCGCTCTGCTATCAGCTACTTAAAACGGGGAAAAGGGAGAGAGGGGAGGATCTTAAGAAGATAAGTTGATTAGACTGGAGAGAGAATGGAAATAGGGGAAAAGCACAGGGTTTATTATTCACTCTCGGTGGCCTAGACTCAATCAGGAGCGAGCCTCAACTTTTCATAGCCAGGAGTGCTAGCAGCTCAGCTAACCTTAATAATTAGTAAGGTTTTGCGAGGTTTCAAAATGTCAAAGATCCAATCTCTCTCGCTTAGCTTTGACACCCACCATAATGATGGATTAAATAGCCAAGCTAGCCACGGTTATAGCCAAGTCTAAAGATCATATTCTTTCAATTGAAAAACGACATCTAGACGTGGAAATCGAACCCGTGACCTTTGAACCACTCATATATCCAGGAGTCATCCAGTACATTTGACAGCATGTGTCGAAGATGGCTGCGTTATCTGCTCATGATATGAATAAAAATATTTAAAAAATATATAGATTAAATAGCGAGTGAGTTCGGATGGAATGTATTATTATTATTATTATTATTAGCACCGCGTCTTACTACCCGCTCGGGTTATACGCACTTACGCTAATGTGTAATGGTAGGGTGATTGTGAGATGAAATGTAGGACCTACAGGTTAACGTGGAATCCGAACCACGGTGGAGGCCTGGCATTCTTCACATTCACAAGATGTCTTGTCAGAGGTGAAGGAAGTGTTTGGTAATCCGATAAATCTGTGCCGGGACCGAGGATTGAACCCCGGCCGCCAGCACAGAAGTCTGACACCTTTCCCCTAGACCGCCAGGTCACAAATATAGTATTAATTACTATTTGCGTGAGAACATTTTTGTAAAGACATGATTTCAAAAAATATGTTTTTGATATAAACTTCTTGAAACTTGAACGTTTGGGTTAAGAAGCTAATGTTCTACCGACTGACCTGCCCAGGTTATACCAACCCCCCACAATTAATTGTTTAGTCTAAGAGAACTCTAGAGCCATGACTGCAGCAGAATTCAGGTAGGAAGAAACCTTTTAGAAAATAAAAGCACTATATTTTAGGTTAACATTGAAAACCTCTTACTTTATTATTAGTATTTCATAGGTGTTGATATTGTCTGTGAAAAGCGACAGTTGAAAATCAAATTACTTTTCATAAGAAAGTATTAGTATGAACATGTGGACATCAAATCGGGTTGATTGAGAATGGTTTTAGTAACTACAGTCAAAAACCCGCCTCGGTGGCGTTGTTGGCTAACACGCTAGTTTCGTGTTGGGCCGGAATGCC
>CABEEJ010000771.1:64414-80499 GCA_901482245.1 Timema douglasi
GGACGGGGATCAAGGTTCGAATCTCGGTCGGAGCGACGGGAGGTCCTAAATGGTTTTCCACTATCCCTCCACGCAAATGTGGGCTCACTTCCTCTAAATTCAATCTTTCTCATTCCTAATCCATTAGCGTAATTAGTACTTAAACGTATTATACGAATGGGTAGTAAGACGCTAGGCTAAATTTAATAAAACGTCACAAATGTTCCTTCCTATCTAAATCGGACTGTGGAAGAGATTACAGAAAGACTGTCTCCTTCCCGGACGTCCAGCAGGGTGAAGGCGTTTTGAACGGATTTATGTAAACCTTATCACTCTGCATTTATTGTACTCTTTACTTTACATCCATTTCTGTTTCCAGCCTGTGGCCTAGGTCAGTTTTTTATTCAAGTCATATATTTTCCACTGCCGGCTTGCTAGGCCTGTCATAGCTTCATATGCCTTATAATCTAATTTAAGACTAGGACAGGTACAACATCCAGTCCCAGGCCGTTAATTCATCACTGTGAAAGGGTAAACCCACATTTTACCAATGATACATTTTTCGGCCATGCCGGGAATTAAACCCGGTATCCTTAGCTCAGTAGAAGACACACTACCGACTGACCTAAGGTATTTATTGTACTGTGGCTATGTAGAATGATGACACATTAATTATTATGAATTTAATATATTTAAACTTTTTTATATTGATGTGTGGTGACCTGGTGGTCTAAGGGTAAGGTGTCGGACTTCTGTGCTGGGGTTCGGGGGTTCAATCCTCGGTCCCGGCACAGATTTATCTGATTACCAAACCTTTCCTTCACCTCTGACAAGACGTGTATTAATCACAACTTGTGAATGTGTGGAATGCCAGGCCTCCACCGTGGTTCGGATTCCACGTTAAACTGTAGGTCCTCCATTTCATCTCACAATCCCCCTACCATTACACATTAGCGTAAGTGCGTATAACCCGAACGGGTAGTAAGACGCGGTGTTAATAATAATTATATTGAAGTGTAAGGTCACTACTTTTATTTGGGTGCCTGGTAGCCAACCCTAACTACAACACTACCGCGGCCCCGTAGGGACTTAAATGGTTGGGATGGACCCCGAGTGGTAGGGGTTGGAGCGGGTGGTTCGTGGGGAGTGGCCCTCGAGTGTTAGTCCAATAATACCTATTTATTAACCGATTCAGATGACTAAACTACTACACAGGTAACCGGGTGGATCTACCGTGACGATGGAGCAGGCACGATAGCGGGACTCGCAAACCTTCCTATAGACCCGCGATCGACCCTCCGGTGGGGGTAAACCACCAGGTCACATTTTATTCCGTCGTTTAGTCAGTCGTTGCTATATACCGACTCGCATGCACTCAGCATGGCTCCAAACACTAAACAATGTGTTATTATATCACCTAACTTGCTGATCTCGATATCCCACAGTCAAGAAGGTCCATCGGTCGCACCGTGCTCACTCATAAACAGGATGCAAACTATATTAGATATATGCTATTCTCAGCAGGATGGCAACCCAACACTTTTGACTTCCAAAGAAATGTACAAGCGTGGGTTAACTTCTTGCTAGAATAAACCTTAAAATAATTATGCTCTCACAGATGTAACAACTTTAGTTTTACTTTATTTATATAAATACTAAGAGGCACAGTGCATAAGACTATCTGTTCTGTCTCTAGTAAAATATTAAGATATGGCGCTGATTTGTAAATTTAATCATTTGAGTATTCTAATATTTTTTTTACTTTGAACATGTTTGTATTAATATTTAATTAGTGAATCAATTAATAAATACTATCTTTCGCTCACTCACGTTATATCTGCGAAACATGAGGTTGTACTCGATGATGGCGGAGTAGCTGTCCACCTCCCAGACAAGGGTGTAGTTACTATTCGAGGGGACTCGATGGTACTCGCTCTTGAACACTGCGGAGTTGGCGACACCTTCACACAAAAACAGGCTGAATTACAGATTGGCTGAGGCCCGGTGGGAGTGTAAGGGACAGGAAAAAAGGGGAATTGGTTTTTGTAGCTTCTATAGCGATTTTTTAAAAAAAATAATCAAATATTGCTCCAGTATAAACATAGAGTTTAGTTTTTTTCACATTGTGATATCAACAGTTGTTGAATATATGTTATGAGCAAAATAGCATTAAATGACAAACTTTTAAATGAAGAGAAAAAGTTGTCATTAAATTCCAGAACACCCTTGACAGATATTCAACAAATATTGGTATCACCGCGGGAAGAAAATTAAACTACATGTTTTATACAGTAGAATTATTATATTTATTTTAACTAAAAAAGGTGTTTTAACATAAAAACTGCAAAGAAAAACTGGTCTTAACTCACGGTTCCTACTCTCCCGCCTTAAGCATGTAATGATACTGGTTTTGGACCCCTCGCATATATTCAAAAAATCATGGATGATGTGTATTTTTCTTTAAAGAACTGTATGTAAATTTTCCTTTTAATACTGCATCCATGGAGGATCAGGTGTTTTCAGAAGTAATTTCAATATATTACGTTTTAAAACTTTCTTTCTTTAAAAAAAACTCCCTTCGTTATGTTTGAAAATCATGTGATGTGCTGGCTGCCTTTACCCGATAGGAAGCTAGTATTCACATCAGGTTGCCAGGAGTTCTCCTATGAGTTGGTTTTAACTCTGGTGACAAGGGGTCCAAGAAGCAAGGGGTAGGTCATATATAAGCAACTTGTGCGTATAGTAATCCAGAGAAAACCTCAGTTTATAACAGCACTCCGCGACAGTTCGTAAACAAACATTGATTTTCTACTAATTTCAACAAATAACCAATAAATAATCCCACAGTAAGAGAAGTACACATAAAATCAGATCGTCATAGCCGCGTGATCCCAAGTACGTAGTAAGGCATACACGGGCTCACATCCACGTCATCATCATAATCATAAGATCCGGTGCTGTTAAAAGCAACACTTTTATGTACAAATACAGGGCCACTCACTCGTGTCAAATCTCAAAATGCAACACAACTAGGCTCAAACATCAGCCTTAGAATTGTGTGAGCCCGCCTTGACTCACATATGGCTGACGGGTTATTTGTCATCGCTAAAATAGAGGTACTCAGACCAGGAGAGTTAGGTGTGCGGTGGTGTGCTCATCTCTAACACCACTGTCAGGGTCGATACAATGGTTTACTATTATGACCCTGATGGTCCGAGTATAAGACCGGGTCAGGTGTACCCCTTGGGGTGGTTTCTCACGTCATGGTTTTTATTTTTGTTTTTTTCTATCCTCTTTCCAGACAAGTGCTGCTGAGTTTCCTCTTGACTGCCCTTCTCATCTTTAATTCATGAGATACTATTGGTTAATCCTCATTGTGTTTTAATGGTATTTTAGCACCGTTTCTTACTACCCGTTTGGATTGTACGCTTATGTACTAATTAAGCTAGTGGTTTTAGGGATTTGGAAGGTTATATTTTGAGGAAGTGTACTCGCATTTGCGTGGAGAAAGAGTGGAAAACCAATTATGGAAAAAACCTCAGTGGACCCGATCGAGATTCGAACCTTAATCTCCCCATCATCAACAGTCTAGTCTACCGCAAGAGTAGCGCGTTAGACCATGTGGTGACCGAAATTGGTCATGATAGACGTGACCCTGGATTTGGCTAAATGTATGCTTGGTGTTAGTCAGTTCCTGAATCCCTCACCCGAGAGCTCCACAACCTGCTGGCTGTGTCCCATCATGTTGGACGCTTTACAGGTGTAGTGACCGAGCTCTGAAGCCCGGACACTCCTGATGAGTAACGTGTTTTTCTCGTTGATAGAAAGCGCTATCACCCTCGACGAAGTCACAACCGGGCGGTCTTGAAACACCCACTCTACCTGAAACAGTAACGGATTGTGAAGAGCTACCCGAAGCACACTGATCGTGTGGAAAAACTTTATTTATTTGATTTTTGTTTTGTTTTTTTAAGATTTTCTTAAACACAATATTAAGGTGTTTCAGTTGTTTCTAGACCACGTGAATCCAGATACAGAACTTCTATTGCATGGGGTTCGAACCACCAAACTAAGGATGAATGAATGCTCTGTCATAACTAGGGGCATTTTTCACTTCGAGTCGAGTTTGAATGAAAACGAGTTTTTTTTGTTCGAGTTCCGAGTTGTATAGAGCAATAGTTTTACAATATATATTTAAAGTGAAATTTCTATAATAGATCCATGTATAAACCATAAATAGAGACACTGTTTGTTAGCATCAATTATTTGTAAAAATAGCATTTTGTTTTTGAAAAATCGCGTTTTGTTCCATCAAAATTAACATGACTTTACATTTGAATTTGCGAAAGTAGATCTCGTAACGTTTCTAGCTGTCAAATAACCCTTCCTATTAAGATTATACCGTAACTACACCAGTTTGTGTATTATTATAACTAATACAAGGAGTATCTTATTTCACTGACGTGTGAAAAGTCAATTTCGAAGATAGTTTCAGCACTAAAATAGGCAAGAGTTGAATATATAATTAACAATAGTTAATATTTGCCTCACCCTGGCTTGAGGGTCAGCCATTACCCGACACACCAACTCTGACCTGAGTCCTGGGGCGGCATGGATCCACGTCTTGTCTACTGTGACCTCAGGAGGATCTGACAACACAAAACACAGGATATCACCACATAAAACAAACAAACAAACAAACAACACCCCTGGCACGTCATGAACAGAGCGATGAATGCAGGCGATCAAATGCTCCTGTCAGCTTGGGTTGGGAAAACGTGATCTGACAATATGGATGGATATCCCCCCCTCAAACGTCCCATTTGACCAGATTCAAGCTCTGTGTGGATATCCTTGTCGGGAGGACTTACAAAGAATACGCAGCTGTATGGTCGCATTGGCGGGTTCACCCACGCCATTGATCGCGACGCAGGTGTATGTGCCGGACAGTTGACGATCGTCGGCCCTGAAGCGCAGCCTCGGGCGGTGATCCAAGAGCTGCATCTCGTCCCCATGCTGTCAGACAAGCAGACAAGATCACTAGGGGTTGGCCGAGTGGCGTGGGAGGAGGACTCTTACCAGTCACTTCCTCTACCCAGACAAATGTTGGTGCAGTTTTTAATCTATGGTTTAATAACAAGACCGCCTTGGTGGTCTAGTGGTCAGAGTTTCTCGATACAGATACAGAGGTCCCGGGTTCGATCCCTGGCACCTCCGAAGCACTGGGTCTGGAACGGAGTCAACTCAACCTCGTTAGGACAAATGCGCCACTCGAATGAAAAATTTGCAGTTCCGGTCTATAAAGCTGATATTAACTGCTGGAGGGTTAATTGTGCTGACCACATGACACCCTATTTAGCATAGGTTGGCACTCGGTCGATATGGCTCGATTGCGGGCTGACGTCATGACTAACTACTAAAGGCTTAATTTAAGGGAAGTAAACGAGGTAAGCAGTTTAAAAAAAATGCACCCTCATCAGCGTGGATGAGAAAACCATAGTGAAAAATCATATGTGTTAAAGTAGTATTAGCACCACGTCTTACTACCCGTTCGGGTTATACGCACTTACGCTAATGTGTAATGGTAGGGTGATTGTGAGATGAAATGGAGGACCTACAGTTTAACGTGGAATCCGAACCACGGTGGAGGCCTGGCCTTCCTCACAGTCACAAGTTGTGATTAATACACATCTTGTCAGAGGTGAAGGAAGGGTTTGGAAATCAGATAAATCTGTGCNTCACAAGATGTCTTGTCAGAGGTGAAGGAAGGATTTGGTAATCAGATAAATCTTTGCCGGGACCGAGGATTGAACCCCGGCCGCCAATATGTGTTAAAACCACCTTAAGTGCGTCCAGCTGAGATTCGAACCTCGAGGGGAGAACATGGGACCACCAATGCGGCTAAAATGAGAACTTTATATTAATAATAATTAGTTGAACAAATCATTATTCCCTGTCTTAGGGTTCAATATTGATATTTGTGATTATTATTTTGTAATATTGCTTTAATTTACTGAAGGTATGTTCTAACATTAGCCCAGAATGTAACATAATATCATAAAAATTAATTAAACTTCACAAAGCAAACATAAATTCATATAAAATATAAAACGAAAGGAGAATTTGTCGGCCAGTTAACAGGACCTATAAATATTAAATGAACATTTTATAGACCGATTTAATGGCTACTCTGTAGCCTCCAGCTACTGCTCTAAAGGTCCCAGCTTAGATTCCCGCTGGTACCATAAGTATTTTTCCCGGAAAGGGACCTGTTTCTATGGTCACCATGGTCTAGTGTTACCCTTATTTCGGTTGGAAGAACAGTAGAGAAAATTCAAACATATTTATGTGTGGCCAACAGTGATAACATTTTACTGTAATATTTGTGTTATTCTATAGGTATTGATAATATCAGCTATCAAAAGGGGCAGCTACAGATAACAAGATATGATGTATGTATGGATATATTAAAATTGTTTTAGTAACTTTAGTAACTAACTTCTTCTGTTCGTCCTACAAAAGTCATACTATAATTAGGATGAAGCGAGGTTTAACATTTCCACTGGCTCCACACCATCATCACTATAATCGTGTAGACAGCCTCCAAGGTGTACCCTGGATAACGTCTTCTTCCCACAGAGCGGATAAAAGTCTACACACACGGTGACCGAACCAGATACGGTCAAATAATCATATCATACGCTAAATAAAAACGCTAACTCTTAAAAATCAAACTTTCATTGCTGTCGATTGAAAGTGATTATGATGTTTCTGACCACCCGAACATCCTCGATAGTAATTAGGGGTAACTACCCTGTTAGTCCAGGTAATGATAGGTTTCGGCACTCCCTTAGCTTCGCAACCCATATCCACGTCTCCTCCCAGCTGTACCTCTAGTAGACCGGTCCCGGGATGAGGCACGACAGAAGGAGGGTCTGAAAACATGAACAAAGCACAGCTCAGTTACTGGAATTCATCAACCACTTTACTCAATAATTATTCACCTACTTGCTGACTTACTCTATGGCATTAGAAGTTTGAAAGTTAATTGCCTCACTTACAAAAATACGCCACCTATCCGTATCGTGAGATAGTTCTATCCAATACACCTCATAACACCCTACCCTTTATCTTGATCTAGTCCTATCCAGTCCACCTCATCACACCCTATATCTTTCAGATCCATTCTAATGTTATCCTTCCATATGGTCTTCCCAATAGTCTTGTCCCTTTGGGTTTGCAAGTCTATTCAATCAATAAAATATATATTCAACCTCTTGGGAAATAATGAATCAAATAGCCGAAGCTATCATTTATGCATTTTAGTGAGGATAACACCATTTAGATATCATGTTCTGAAAATTGAAAAATGATACCTGGAATCCTGGATAGCTCAGTGGTAAGAGCATTGGCGTACTAAGCCGAAGGTCCCGGGTTCGATTCCCGTGTCCAGGTGTCATTTTTAAATTTTCAGAACATGATATCTAAATGGTGTTATCCTCAATAAAATGCATAAATGATAGCTTCGGCTATTTGATTCATTAATATATGCAATCCCGTACAATTATAATAATAATTGTCAAATGGCAGGCAGCAATAAGCCAATTACCGAGTCACGGGTGGCTGCGTTGTCTGATGGCTGTGATCTTATATAATCACATACTGATAAGCTGACGACTTCCGCACGTCCATCATAGACTCTGCCTTAAACTATGAAGAATGACCATGGACACGGGACGAATCCTGGATAGCTCAGAGGTAAGAGCATTGGCGTACTAAGCAGAAGGTCCCGGGTTCGATTCCCGTGTCATTTTTCAATTTTCAGAACATGATATCTTGGGAAATAGCCACCTACACCAGTCAACCAAAATAATAGTAAAGCCCAGGGTACTGTAGGTGAATTCCTCTCTACACTAGGGAAACCATACAAAGGACTACAACATAGTTTCCATAAAATCTCAGTTTTTTACTCGTTGTATGAACAACATTGACACAAAAACGTCCGTCCTCGTCAGATTCATTTGCTAAAGGGGAAAACAATATGTTGCTGTTCAGTATCTTACTAAGTTCATAATAAATTTCCACACGATGTGTAAAAAAAGGGCTCACTTTAACGGGCCATTTCATCACCAGTGAGAAACCAATTAAGAAAATAACACCTTCGTAGCTCCAGCCGAGATTTAAACTCTGAGTTCCCTGTCATAGGCAAACCAGACTAGGTGAGACTGACGCCTTTATCCTTTTGCCCACCGGTGTGGGTTCTGCACCCTGATGGTGTATGTTTCTACATTGCGGTTTCCTTTTTTCTTTCCAAGCAAATGCTTGAGAATTTCTTTACTATTCACCCTCCACATCCCACTTCCTTGGGTATTTTTAGCAGCGCGTCTTACTACCTGTTAGGGTTACATGCATATGCACTAATTATGCTAATGTGTTAAGGATAAGGAAGGTTGGGTTGAATTAGATGTCTCCCCATTTGCGTGAAGAGAGATCGTGTAAAATCCTTTAGGTAAAGCCACCCTCAATACACCCGACCGGGATTCGAACCCCTATCTCCCTGTCATCATCAGTTCAGTCTATTGCAAAAGTGAAGCCTCAGACAAAGAGATGGCAACCTTGTTGATATCACGGGCCATTTGGGAGGGGGGGGGAAGGGGTTTGTAAAAATATATCGAGCAATGAATGTCAACTTTATATTTCTAATATTGTAATCAGTTGTTAGTCTATTTTTATGAACACAATTGATTGTTTCTTTGCTAAATATTTTGCAGGCCAGATAAAATCATTCAGTGGGCCAGATGCGCCACGCGGGCCGTAGGTTACCGACCACTTCCTTGGACCATGCAACCATCAAAGCGGGTCCTTAGGATTTGATGTGTTTTTTTAATTCGCTGACAACCAGTGCTGCCACTAGTATTTAATAAACAGTCAAGATAGTTGAAACAAAAGTATAATAGTTGTGATCTTGATGGTGCTATCACAATCATCTCGGCAGAGCTTACATCCCCTCCCCCCTAGTTATCAAGATAAAGGACCATACTAGTAACACTGGAGATGAAGGAAAAGCCGTGAAACTGATTAAAGATCTAATATCGAGTTGCAATCAATCTAATCTTGCAAACAAAATACTTCGCGAGAGGAGAGTTTGATATGGTTCTAAGAAAAGCAATGGATAAAGAAATCAAAACAGGACCCTTAGAAAGCAAGATAATTTCTTTCTTATCAACATATTCTAGTAATATACGAAAACAACCATAATCTTTTATCACATAAATTTATTGTAATTATGAGATTCATCAGAAGTAGTTTGGATTGAGATTTAAAACATAAGTAAAGGAAATGTTTCTATACCAAGCAAAATATATTAATCTCAATGATGATCGATGGGGTGTGCGAATGTTCACAATTTGATGAAAATCATCTTGTTTCTTTGAAATGAAAGTAAATGCAAACCTTCAAAAGTACAATATTTCAATACTGTGACAATATCAATTGATATTAGCCTAATTCAAAAAAGGCCTTAGGGCTGGGTGTCAAATATAATGATTACTACCGTAGATCTAGTTTGTTTGTAAGATGTGTACTGATACTATATGTGTTTAGAAAGTGCACATTAAATACCCCAGGTAAAAACAAAATTCTTTGTTTTTGGATGAGAGGTTGTAGGTATATGATATAGCGAGTTTACAACCCGAAGATTAGTCCTTATGCATTTCCTATTTATCCATACATCCAGAGTAGCCTTTTTGCTGGTTAGTGTCGCCAACCCACACCATCTGACGAGAAATAACACGTACCAGAGAAACCCTGAAAGTGCGGTAGTTTCCAGTTGCTTTCCGCATTCAATTTATATGAGCGAGCAGGAAAGATCCTTCAAATTTTATCCGGAAAGGTGTCCTATATACAGTAGCCCCATGGCTTCTTTGGTGCTGACTGACAGCTCACAGCTGACTTCTGACAGTCAATATTTAGGTATATACCTAAATGTTGACCGTCAGAAGTGACAGCTGCTAAACACATATTTTTGCAGATCATATGGTTCGGTGTAGGGATACATAATTTGGTCTGGTAACTTTTCAAAGCTTTTAGCTGTGAGCTGTGAGCTACTGTACCTGCCAGGAATCTTTAACTTGCCACAGCCGACATTTTAGCGACGGCCTTACGTCACCTCCGTTAGAAGTTGTGCTAAGGATTTTCTTCGCTCGGTAAAAATCCATTAAAAACACTCGTTTTTGTTATTTTATTTTGTTTACATTTTATAGCCTTTTAATCACAGGTTCATTCCAAACATTAATGGGTAATCAATTTTTCCTCGTTTCTTATACATAACAAACTAAGCAAACACATTTTTCAAATAGCCACTTGGGGCGAAACAGCTCGTCAAGGTGAGATGAAAGGGAAATGTTAGCTAAGGTCAATATATTTACAGTTTTTATGTCAAAAACTTTATTTTGGCTTTCAAAATAGCATAATTAATAAAGAATTGCCTTTTTTTTAAAATATGAATAAAGGACATATTTCAAAGATACAACTAGAATATTATTGTGATGTTTTCCATTTGATTTATAGGCCTACTTGTAAAATTTAACTATCATTATTGAATGTTCGTAATATTAGTGAGAACATTTTTATGAGAGCTTCAGCGGACAAGGACTCCTTCGGTCCAAAAGGTTTGAGAATCTTTGATTTAGACCACAGAAATGTTCTTTAAGTAAATACATTTAGTTTGGTTGAATAGTTGTCATGAACATAGTTTTTAATGAATAGAAAATTCTATGGCCAAATACGCAATGCCCATGATATATATTCAAGATCTGTTGAGTTTACTGTGTGTGGTTATTATAGAAGCGATATTTATTTTTGCCAAAAAAATAAATCGGTGTTCTATGCAGTACCAGACTTTTCTAATTCAGAAGCTCAAGATGTCCACGTGTCCTTGCTTCACACACGTGTCAAGAGTCGAGTGGAGGAAGTTTGTCTGTACGACGTGGGCCTGGATCATTTGCTCATTACGCTGTAACGAGTGTCTGCCGGGTAAAGACACTTAAGTGTGGTTTTTGTTTGTTTTATTAGAATGTTTAACATTATGGCGCCCGCAGCAATGACCACATGTGCAAAGACGTCAAACTCGTATTTTCTGGTTCTCCAATGACGGGGGAGGCCATGGTTTTAATCTCAGTCGGATGTATTGAGCTGATTTTTTTTCTGCAATATTTTTCACACTCTGCCTTAGTGCTAACTAGGGCGCACCTCTAAATTCTAACTTCATCATTCCAACCTTATCAATGTAAATAGGTAGGTAGATTGCAGTAGATTAGACTGCTGATGACGGGGAGATCAAAGTTCGAATCTTGTTCGGGTGTTTTGCGTTAAAAAAATACAGTTTTCTACTCTCCCTTTACGCAAATGTGGGTACACTTTCTCAAAATAACCTTATAAATATAGCCTTCCTAAGCCCTAAAACCACTAGCGTAATAAGTACGTGAGCGTATAACCCGGACGGGTAGTAAGATGGGGTGCTAAAGAAAAAGCGGACGTAGCACCCTTTTATGCTCGATGTATATTTTAATACTAAACAAACAAAAAATAGCAGCATGAACATTTATTTTATTATTAGAGTGTATCCAAACATCTACATAATGGTCGCACGGTCTGGGACAGTGATTTACAACCTTTTTCAACTCACGGCACACTGAGCAAGGCACTAAAATTGTCAAGGAACACCATCAGTTTATTTAAAGGAGAGTTTTTTTAAAGAGCAATTAGATTGTGTTTAAAAGTTCAATAGCTAAAATTCTAATAAATTGTGTTTTTTTAAATAATGTCGATTGTGGCTTTTAAAATATTTTTGTTTTCTTGAGTTGTTTCTTTTTCTATTTACTTTTTGATCTTCCTCCAAACTCCCGCGGCCCACCTGCTAACATATTGCGGCACACTGGTTGAAAAACTATGGTACTACAGGGAGTAACTTTTTAACTGGAGATGAGGAGGCCGGGTGTACTGAGGGTATTAGTTTCAATAGTTAGTTTTTACTTCCCCTCCACTCAAAGCGAGTACATTTCTTCTAAATTCTACCTTCATCATCCCTATTCCAATGGTGAAAATATACGAATAGTACGAACTGATAGAAATAAGCTCTATATATATATATATATATATATATGTATATATACACACACACATACATAAATTACAGATTAAAAGGTTCTTTAAAAGGGCTCTTGTTTTATGGGAAACCAATGGTTGTTACCAAATAATGAGTACCATTCAAATGTAAGAATTGGTCCCAGAGCTAAGTCACGTAGGTATGTGTAAACTTGGTGGAAGGTGTTCTCCCCGACTGAGATAGCTAATGGTATGTCTTAATTAGTGATTTTCTATCCTCTCTCCCGTCAATGGTAAACTAGCGATAAAAAGTATAGAATGACGAACTCACATAGGACCTCTATAGCGTGCAGCTGCTCCATTAGACCCCAGGGTTTGGGCCGGATGACCTGGCACTTGTACTCTCCAGTGTCCTCTGCTTTCAGGTCTGACACCTGCAAGGTGTTGTTGGGGAAGATCTTTACCCTGGAGTTGAGGGTAACGTCAGGGTCACTCGAGTCCACCAGCAACTTGCTGCCCCACCACCACCGCACCTTGTGACCACCTGAACACAACCAAATGTCAGGAACATCAGCGACTTGCTGTCCCACCACCACCGCACCTTGTGACCACCTGAACACAACCAAATGTCAGGAACATCACCAACTTGCTGCCCCACCACGACCTGAACACAACCAAATGTCAGGAACATCACCGACTTGCTGCCCCACCACCACCGCACCTTGTGACCACCTGAACACAACCAAATGTCAGTAACATCACCGACTTGCTGCCCCACCACCACCGCACCTTGTGACCACCTGAACACAACACGTCAGGAACATCACCTACTTGCTGCACCACCACCACTGTAACTTGTGCTGACTTCTGCACATAATGCAGAAGATCTTGAGCCTTAAAAACTTGCACGTGTAAAGTAAAAAATATAGAAAATTATGTAAATATTTCCTTAAATAGAGTTTAAGCTTTCTCTACAAAGGGATCTTCAAATATATATTACTAATAAACAAAGTTGTACTGTACGTTTTCATTAATATATGATTAATAACCCTAAAATATGACTTAAACACTTTCAATTTAAGCTAACTTTGAGCAATTTTATTGACTATTAAAAATAAGAACTAAAATAATTGTTATAAAATCATTACCGAGATTGTCCACATAGCATGGCAGTAAAACTGTGTCATTCTCCGAGGTCTTGACTGTTGTGGGAACACTTCGGAACAAAGACTGCTGGCCTACAACCAGGCCTGGAACACAAAAAAGACAACATATCGGAGCATTTACGAGGTCTTAACAGTTGTGGGAACACTCCGGAACAAAGACTGCTGGCCTACAACCAGCTACAAGTCAAGCTACTATCACAACTTACAATTCATTTACTTATGATTTTCCCCATATGAATATTAATCTGTAATGTATAATACAGCTCAAAACGGCTATAATTGAACATACATTGAGTATTTTAGCTGTCAATATTTTTATTGGTGAAGCTTCGAAGCTGAAATTTTTTTTCGAAGCGAAGTTGAAGCTAATTTTGGTTTCGAAGAAATAAGTCAAAATTTTGAATCTTCGAACACCACTAGACTTTGCTATTATAGTATACAGTTCTGTCTCTTATAGCTCCCATTCGATGTTAATGACACCAAGCAGATTGTGACGACCGCGTCTTACCACCCGTTCTTATTATACGCTTATGTACTAATTACATTAATGGTTTTAAAGGTTAGGGAGGTTGTACTTAGAGGAAGTGTACCTTAATTTGTATGGAGGGAGAGTGAGAAATCAATTTTAGGAAAACCACCCTCAATACACCCGAGCGAGTGTGCGAACTTCGACCTCCCCGTCATTGGCACTCTAGTCTACTGCAAGAGTAGCGTCTTAGACCGTGCGGCCACCGAAGCGTGTAAAAATAGACCTGAAGTTAAATTAAGTCTGGGCCATCTTAGAGATGAAGAAAGGTCCTCTTGACGCGTCATTGTTCAAGACAGCATTGTGTAAAGAAGATGACCATTATTCTTCAGTTGGTTCTTCAAGTGGCTCAGATTAACGCGACATTGTGTCAGTATAACTGAACATCAACAGATACGGGGGCGATCGCCCTCATCAAGATCGTAAGCGTCATCGCAACACGTCATCTCCAAATAACATTCAACAAGCAGAATGGATTTGATTGAATCCTAGCTCTGTCTGATTTTCATATAAAGGTTTTGTTTAGCACCGCGTCTAACTACCTGATCAGATTAAACACTTATGTACTAATTACGCTAGTGTGTTAGGGACGAGGAAGCTTGAATTTAAAGGAAATGCACCCGAATTTGCATCAGAGATAGAGAGAGTAGAAAAAACATTTAAGAAATGCCACCCTCGAATCAGAGTATCGGGATTCGAACTACTATCACTCCGTTACTGGCAGTCCAATCTAGTTCGAGAGTGCTTACACGTGCATACATACATACACACACATACACACATGCATACATACATACATATATACATACATACATACACACATACACACATACACACATACACACATACACACTTGCATATATACATACATATATACATTCATACATACATACATACATATATACATACATACACACACATACACACATACACACATGCATACATACATACATATATACATACATTCATACATGCATACATACATACATACATACACACACATACATACATACATACACTCATACATACATACATACACACATACACACACATACATACATATATACATACATTCATACATACATACATACACAGACATACACGCATACATACATATATATATACAGACATACATACACACACATACACACACATACATACACACATACATACATTCATACATACATACATACATACATACACACATATATACACACATACAAACATATATACATACATACATACACAGACATACACACATACATACATTCATACATACACACATACATACATACATACATACATACATTCATACATACATACATACATACATACATATATACACACATACAAACATATATACATACATACACAGACATACACACATACATACATTCATACATACACACATACATACATACATACATACATACATACATACATACATACATACATACACACACATACACACATACACACATGCATACATACATATATACATAAATTCATACATACATACATACAAATACATACATACACACACACATTCAACCACATAGCTGGTAGCAGCAGGTGCGCAGTGTTTAAGGAAGCACTTCAGGCGCTAACCGCAAATCGTCGATGAGAGTACTTCAGCACAACCTCAATCATTGCGAGGCGGCACAGGACCTGCTCATGCAAACGGTGCGAGTGCTCAAGCCAGATCTTTTGGTCATTTCGGAACCGTATAGGCAACTCAGCACTCAACCCTGGGTGTCTGACTCTACCGGAAAAGCTGTAATCTGGTCCTGCGGTAAATTCCCTTTTCAGGACGTTGTCAGCAGTATGGAGAAGGGCTTTGTCAGAGCTAAGCTGGGGAATATCCATTTCTACAGCTGCTATGCTCCGCCTAGCCTAACTATCAATGAATTCACTGACTTCCTTGACAGGCTGGTTGAAGACGCGAAAGAGCACTTCCCCGTGGCAATTGCGGGAGACTTTAATGCTTGGGCAGTTGATTGGGGGAGCAAGGAAACAAACCCAAAAGGTCGAGTGCTACTTGAGGCAATGTCCTGTCTGGATGTTGTCTTAATGAATAGCGGTGGAGAACCGACTTTCATGAGAGGAGAAAGGAGCTCTATTGTGGACCTTACGTTCATCAGCAGCAATCTTGGAAGAAGGAACAGCTCATGGAAGGTGACTGATGTCTACAGCTATAGCGATCATCGGCTGATCTCTTGGGAGGTATCGGTCGACCGGGAAAGTTCCGAACCAGCACCAAAGAGGACAAACTCACTTGGTTGGAAGACCAGCATGTTTGACCCGAATCT
>CABEEJ010000771.1:92688-142342 GCA_901482245.1 Timema douglasi
GGTTCGAATATCGATCGGGTGTAATGATGGTGTTGTTTTTTTCCAAAATGTGTTTCCACTCTTTCCACACACAAATTTGGGTACCCTTCATCTAAATATAGCCTTCCTAATCTTTAAGACCATAAGCGTGTAACCTGAACGTGTAGTAAGACGTGGGACTAAACGACAATAATTAGGAATCCCGTTCTGGAAGGCCTTATTTCGTACCAGAATATTAATGTATATTAATATTTTGGTAGGATAAAAGGCCTTACAAAAAGAAATTCCTACCTCCTGCTCGGAAGGCCTTTTATCCTATCAAAATAAATTATACAGTATGAGTCTAGTACGAAATAAGACCTTCCAGAATGGACTTCCCACCAAAATCAGAGTTAACTTTTTAATGACTCTCAACGATTTAAATGAGTCAAACCAAGGAAACGAAATGAGGAAGGTGCATTTGAAAGGAACGGTAACTTACAGTACAGCTTTCAGAATCCAACCTCGACCGCTAAAGTCGGGTACACTAACCGTGCGGGCAACTTTGCCGGCAAAAGGAGTCCACCGCTCCACTTGGGTCTATCATCGCCGACATAAGCGGTGTCTTTTTGTTTGGGACCAATTAACAGACAACATAGACTTATGATGGGGAGGACACAAAGAAACGAATGATGAACGAATCAAGTTGATATAAAAAAAAACCTAGTTGAGCGCGCTTGATGGTTCTTTGATAAGGGAGGGGGAGGGGGTAGAGACCTACAGTCTGTTCCAAAGTAGTGGTACGCTCCCCTATTCTTGATTATATCGGACCCATAATTACTGTGGGAAAATAGTTATCTATTACTGTTCGTCAATGTCTAACATAATTTTCACATTTTGTTGAAACTGTTCTTTCGATTTTAATGTTCTGGATATACATATGCAATTATACTTTAAATAAATTTTGAAAGTTTTATTATATTTTTGAAAAGTCTTGGTTGTTACTAACGGTACATTTGTCAAGTGTTATAATATGTTAAACAATTTTGAACGTCAAATTTTTCCCAATTGTTTAACTTTATAATTTTATCGTTTCTTATTTGTAGTTTAGCTTCATTAATCAAACAAACTTCATTTGACAACCTTCATGAACTTTTAATGTCCATATATTAATCAGATCTTTAGAGTGTTATATGTTATACTATATCACATGTCAACTTTCAACAGTTTTTTATTTTATAATTATTTTCTTGTTTCAAATTTTGATAGCCTCAAAGGTTTTATTATCAGTTTCTACATTCTTATTGACTAATTTATCTACAATAAATTAATATTTGTTATAATATATCAACTAATTAATCCTTTGACGTAAAGTTGTCTGCTAAATATCAAGTTACTTCCAAATATAACTTTAATTTTCTTTCCTTATATTTGTAATAGCAAATATCTCCTTACTAAATTTATCAATTAATATTATTAAAATGTATCTGACTACTTATAATATAGGGTGACCTGGTGGTCTAGGAAGAAGGTGTTGGACTTTTGTGCTGGGGTCCGGGGTTCAATCCTTGGTCCCGGCACAGATTAATCTGATTGCCAAACCCTTCCTTCATCTCTGACAAGACGTGTATTAATCACAACTTGTGAATGTGTGGAATGTCAGTCCTTCACCGTGGTTCGGATCCCACGTTAAACTGTAGAGTCCTCCATTTCATCTCACAATCACCCTACCATTACACATTAGCGTAAGTGCGTATAAGCCAAATGGCGGTGCTAATAATAATAACTTATAATATAATTTTGGTAGGAAGGAACGTTTATAAAAAAATATTTATCATTTTTGTCAACATTGATAAAGTTTAACTATATTCATTTAGTGTATTTAATAGCCAAGTTATTGTATTTATTAATTACGGTTATAGTCACATCTAAATATCATATACTTTCAATTGAAAAATTACACGTGCTACACACGGAAATTGAACCAGAAACTTTTGGATTAGTACATAAATTCTCTTACCAATGAGCTATCCAAGAGGACCAACTCAAATAATTTTAGAGGTATATAGATTTATAAAAATGTATAGAGAATTAACCTTCCCATTAACTCCTAGGGACATTCAATTTAAAAATTTAAAAAAATCAAGGAAGGTTTTTTTTTAATAACTTCTAGATGCATCCAATTTTCAAACTTTTTTGGGGAAAGGCCTCTGAACTGCCCTTTGTTTGTAAAGCCCAAGCTCCTCAAAAATCTCTTTTATTGCAAACCGCCCCTCCCCCTTCCCCCCTCCCCCTGTACACAAATAAGGTTCTGCCGCCACTGGTCAGTAGAATCCTATCGACGGCGGATGGTTGCCCAGAATAAAACCTTCAAGTCGACCTGGAATGGGGACACAGCAGCGGTTAGAAGAGGTCACGAGGTCAAGTGCTTGTATTTAGAGGGAGTGGGAGTGTTTCCGCCGTGACCTTAGCAATTATCACCAGCAGGAAGCTCGCCTTTTGGCATCTCTCAGCTACCGCAGGATTGGTGCGAGCACACGAGGGATTGGACGAGGAAAACTTGAAGCAGTGGTTTCCACCTTCCCCAAGGAAAACAACAATCTTCCCACACCTCAAAACAGGTGTGTCAGACTCGTTTGATCATAGGAACCACAAGAAACTTTAAAATATTGAGAGGATCACAATTAAAAAAATTCAATATATAATGGTAAAGAAAAAACTCAGATTTAAATACATCGATATTATAAACATAAAATTAAGTTAATACACAATTTTAATGTTTACTTTATTAATTTTTTCCATAAAAATTTTAAAGATTTTTTTTTAAAGCAAGAAAGAGTGTGTGTGTTTTAGGTTTAAAATCTTAAAGACAAGAAAGTTGATTATAAATACGTGTCTGTAAGTCGTAATCCTTCAACTGTTATAAGTATTAGTGATTATTACTTCAGTATAAAAAATAGAGTTTAATTTTCTTCACATGGTGATATCAACAGTTTTTTTAATATTTGTCATGAGCATAGCGGCATTAGATGAGAAACTTTTAAAATGAAGAGGAAAAGTAGTCAAATTTCAGAACACTCTTGGCAGATATTCAACAATTGAGGTTACAATGTGAAGAAAATTAAACTATATTTTTATATTAGAGGAATATTTTTTATTTCTTTTGAGGGGAGAAAAAATGCTTTGCTACGTTTACAGTGTATCCCGGGGGTTCCCAAACTTTTCGAGACCGCGCCTCCCTTTGCATGTCAGTTTTTCCGTGCTACGTCCTTGTACCCAATATTAAAAATAATATTGCTTGACCAAGGCTCAGTCCATTTTCAGGATCTAGGGGAGAAATTAGTGCACGTCACGCCAAGTTTTCAAGGAGCATTAGAATCCGGAACTCTTATGAAGGGAGCACTTTCACAGGAACAAATTATGTGTTTTCTTCTATGATTTATTCCATTTTTTAAATATGTGTGAGGTACAGGTATTGAAAAGCAAAAAAATAAAAAATAAAAATCAAATAGAATAGCTGGAAGCAGAATAATAAACTAATTCTACACTCTTCTACAATTTATCACATTCAAGAATATGGTACATGGTTTTTAAGCACAACACACGCTGAGAAAAAAAAAAACTTCCTTCCACCATCACGCCAGAGCCGGCACTGCGAGAGCAAGAGTCCTTTCTCTACCTATCGGTCCCGCCTTCCTTCCCACTCCTCTCCTATGTGCGCATGCGCACAACAGTCAAACACCACGTCGCTGGCACTGTGAAGCGCACAGTTCCATACAAAGATTTTTGTATATTTTTCATACACTGGGGGATGGCTTCTGAAGTACTGATATTAAACTTAAGGAATATATATTGTACTACAAAAATAAAGGAAGAATTAAAGAAAAAAGGACTCATTATATTAAATTTTATTGATAATATAAAGTGGAAATAGGGGGAGCTGCAGTTCCGCAGTGCCTATACACGAGCCGCCACTGATATCAGAACTGATCCAGAGTGTAAATCACGTATTAGTATGTCATACACATGCATTAAAATAATAATTCAAGCATCTCATGAACTGGTAACTAAGGAACCTACACCAGTGGCCAAGCTGTCTAAGGTGTCAAACTTGCAATAGGCTGAATTATTGATGATGGGAAGGACGGGTCTATATTCTCAGCCTGGTCATCTTTTGATTTGAATTTATCTTTATTAAAATTATATTATGTTCTCAATAATTTATATTGTTGTATGTTGTGAACATTTCCTTATATAGATTTAGCTTTTGATCATTCAAAAAATAAATGTTATTTTGTACCGCACAGATTTTCTCCCTCTTTTCTCTTAAAACAAATATTTACTAAAAACTCGTAAGATTTTTGAAACAAAATAGTAGGTTTATACATTGTTGTAGAAACATTACACCAAATACCATACATTAAATAATATATACTGTTAATTACTTACTCTATTGGACCAGGAACCAGGAACACTGTTACAGAAAACTTGACAAAATAAAAACATCTTTGTCTACCAAAGAGCATAAGAATCAAATTCATTTTCAAAGACATGAATTAAAAAGTATATAATGATTATAGCTCAAAACTATTAGTTTTATAAAAATATATTTCAATAACAGATTTTTATCTTTAACAGAACTACAAATTTAAAATGGTAATTTATTTCGTATTTCAAATAGTTTTGAAGAAACGATCAAATCGGAAAATATCCCCCATGTAAAGTACCCTCAAATTCATTTTCATGAGAGAATGAGACTTTCCATCTTGTTTATAATGATAAACAGTGTCTAGATATAAAGTTTAATCAAAATCGTTATAGTTAATTTCGATAAAATCAATTTATTCTATCTTTTTGCCCTTCAGTGAACTATCCTTAAATTTAGGGTCAGACAAAACTTATCTATTTCCAAAAACACCTCGGAGCAGACCTTATGAGATCACAAGATACCAAGTTTTAGCCCAATAGCTAAAATAGTTTCTGCTCTAGGCGAGTTACAGACAGACGGAATTGCGAAAACCACTTTTTTGTTTGTTTCAGGGGGTCATGAAACGTAGAATTTTATCAAAATCTTGAGTTTTATTTTTTTGACAATGACAATACTTTCTCTCCGAGGCGTCGAGAGAAAGTAAAAAAATATTCATTTAAAATTACTTGTATGAATTACTTTTAGCTCGTGCGTTTTTTTGGAAGCTTGTGGTATTAGAGTTCTATTTATTAATAATACATTTATTTCATTCTGACCGCAAAAGTGAGGCAAGTTAACCATTGAAAGATACGTCTCAAAAATCCGCACTACGGTACCAACATTCATCAAATAAATTAGAGTTAACTGCCATCTAGCGTGGCTGTTTAGTATTTCTTACAACTATTGTCAAAGAGATTGTGTAACATTTTGCCTACTTACAAAATTATAAATATGCTTGAATCGCCTGTCAACTTCACTATCCGCGTTACAGCAATGTAAGACAAGTTGCCGATTTCTATAGTTCCTCACATATGAAACTACGTTTATGTTTAAACATGTTGCAATAAAATTAAAAACAAATTAAACTGGTTCATATCACCCATCAGTTATGACCTCATGATTGGCATTATTAGAAATGATGGTATTGTTCCCCCTTATTCTGGTATTTATTTAAGTATTCAACTTATACATTGTTACTAACCTATAATAAACGGTAGTTTAAAAATAACAGAGTCAACAATCACCAGAGCGTTTTAGTTTGTATTTTTAACATCGCGTCTTACTACACGTTTGAGTCATGCGCTTATGTACTAATTACACTAATGTATTGTGGATTATGAAGGTTTAATTTGGAGTATATAAACTCACATTTACGTGGAGGGAGAGTGGAAGACTGTTAAGAAAAACCTCCCCCCAGTGTACTCGAATGAAATCGAACCCCGATCTCCCCATCTTCAGCAATATAGTATAAAGCGATAGTAGCACCTTAGACCATAGGCCATCGAAGCGAGTTTTAGATTTTTGTGTTCATTAAATTTGTTTATTGAGAATTTAATGGCTAAAATATGTGTTTATAATTATATTATGCAATTTGCATTATTATTTTTAATAAAATGTTGTTAAATTACTTGGTTCTGATGTACGCGCTCATATTGTTGTAAACTGTCAAAAGGTGATCACTGATAAAATAAATGATTGATTGTATAACTACCAGCAACTCCCCTTAGATTTATGTTGTCGATTGTTAGCAGAACAGGCGATTCAAGAGTATACTGTATTTTATAGTTTTGTGAGTAGGCAACCTGTTCGGCAATCACACAGGCAGTCACTGCAAGAAGTACCAAATATCCACGCTAGATAGCAGGTAAATCTCTTTCAGTTGATGAATGGCGGAATTAGTAAGCTTGGATTTTTGAGGCGTATGAATTTTTGTAAATTTTTGTATATATACATACATATATCTTTATTTATGCTAAACGGGTGAGTTGTCTCGTGAATTGACAAAAAAAAAAATTATAGGCATAATTTATGGAAATTATTATATTTAAACTTTACTTTAATAACCCTACAATTATAAAAATAAATCAATGTATAAAATAATGGTTGAAAGTAATTAATATAAAATTATTCGAAAATAATTACTGATAATATCACAGTATTACTAATCAAATAATAATTTTCAGAAGATTAATTTAACCTATATATAATTTATGTAGAACCTCAGAAGAATACTCGTTTTTAATATCTTTTTGTGATTACAAATTTACTGTAAGAACACTAATTTCAAAATAGGTGAAAAGATAATTTTATTACGCAATACTAGTGATAGATTTCTCATTTTTTGGCCCCAACCCCTTACTCTATCACATAAATTAATTGGATATCAGAATGTACCGGAACACTGAATGTAGATATATTTATAAGAACCCCCTTTACCCCTAACATCACCCTAACTAGAAAATAATTATGTTCACCCGTATTTGTTGTCGAACCCTTTAATGAAACGGGCATTTATTATTATTATTATTACTATTATTGAAAAGATAGTTTGCTTTAGTTGTTATAGGAAGTTGTAAACACTACCTCAAAACACTTTCCAAAACAACACTTAAAACATGTCTAATACAGAAACATGCCAAGGTGTTGAAAAGTAAAGTGTAGGACAAGTTTAAACATTTTAAGAGTTGTGTAAAACACGGCAAGAGGTGTGAAAGTCAGTCCCCAAGACTCTTCTCTCTCAATCTCTGTTCCCCTTCCCTCCAACCTGTTTAAATGACGTCATCGTGTGGGGCTGCTTGTCTTTTGGTAAGCGTTCATCAGCCTGCATCGGACGGACCGAATTCTTTACATTATTTTTTAATGAGACCGCGTTCACCTATCTGTATCGTACGCATCGGACATCGTCAATGCCGATAAGAATTCCGAGAGACAGATTGAAATACGATCCGTGAAGATGACGTCATCTGGAATGTTGAGTAGTGCACACTCTCCCCACCATTTCCACTGTTGATGTTACACCTAATTTTATTGCTGAGGGAACTGCATGCTTACTATTGAGCAACAGCGTTGTCATTCTTTTGTTTTCCGTGATCAGTCTTCTTTCGAATGTACGTACAGTAGCCCCATGGCTTCTTTGGTGCTGACTGACAGCTCACAGCTGACAACTAAAAGCTTTGAAACATTACCAGACCAAATTATGTATCCTTACGCCGAACCATATGATCTACAACAACATGTGTTTAGCAGCGGTCACTTTTGACAGTCAAAATTTAGGTATATATCTAAATGTTGACTGTCAGAAGTCAGCTGTGAGCTGTCAGTCAGCACCAAAGAAGCTATGGGGCCATTGTATATCAAATTTGGCAATGCTGAGCTGTCGTTGTTGCCAGTTGTTGGTGCTTCTCCCACCAGCACAGTCGTAAGGTTACAGCAATCTGAGTCACGTGTTTCTAATAACTAACTCAAAAACATTCACTAAATAAACACATATTTTATTAGTACTCTGTGTAGATTTTTTTTTTGAGCACGTTAAGATTTTGTGTACATATTGGTTGTGTGTTTTGTTTTGTTTTCCCCGTAAGGTTGTGGGATTATAGTTTTATGTGTATATTAATATATTAATTTTAATAATAGTGTATTGTTAACAGCTAAAATATAGCAAAATATAGAATCTCTGACTTGTTACAAGCAATTACATTCCAAGAGGGAAATATTAAGTAGTAAAGAAAGGGCATTGGTGTTGAGAGTCTACACCTATTTTCGTTAAGACAGAACTTGTTTAGTAAATCAAGCGGCAATGCATATTGTTTGTATATTAATTATGAGGAAAAAAGCTTCATACATAAAATAGTTTAGGCATAATTACGTGGGGAATAGAGAAGCGGTAATAAACTTCAATCTTGAAAGAAATACGATTGTGGAAATAGTTAATGTTTCTAGAAAAGGCTGTACACCGATAGGAAATATGTTTGCCTGTCAGGGTGAAGTCACGTCAACTGTCAACCCTTCCCTGCTCTGCTGATGTTAGTGGAGGTGTCAGGGTGAAGTCACGTCAACTGTACAACCCTTCCCTGCTGATGTTAGTGGAGGTGTCAGGGTGAAGTCATGTCAACTGTCAACCCTTCCCTGCTCTGCTGATGTTAGTGGAGGTGTCAGGGTGAAGTCACGTCAACTGTCAACCCTTCTCTGCTCTGCTGATGTTAGTGGAGGTGTCAGGGTGAAGTCACGTCAACTGTCAACCCTTCCCTGCTCTGCTGATGTTAGTGGAGGTGATCAGGGTGAAGTCACGTCAACTGTCAACCCTTCCCTGCTCTGCTGAAGTTAGTGGAGGTGTCAGGGTGAAGTCATGTCAACTGTCAACCCTTCCCTGCTCTGCTGATGTTAATGGAGGTGTCAGGGTGAAGTCATGTCAACTGTCAACCCATCTCTGCTCTGCTGATGTTAATGGAGGTGTCAGGGTGAAGTCATGTCAACTGTCAACCCATCTCTGCTCTGCCGATGCTAGTGGAAGCTGTGAGCTAAATGCACAGGGAGATAGTGTTTGTGTGCCCCAAAATGAGAGGTAATCCTGATCACTAGTGACGATGATGTCATGAAGTGTATGTCATGTGTGAGTGAGTGTGTGTGTGTGTGTGTGTGTGTCGGTAGCGACCAAAATAACCGGGCCGACCTCTCACTGACCGCACTACCACCGCATACACGTCACCCTCGATGCGAAAAAAAAAACCTACAGAAAACCAAATAAACACGACTTTATTTTCCGGGTTCCCCTCTTGTTTACTCAGGTGGATTTATATCACACGTACCGCGCTTTTAGCTTTATCTGAGATTAATCTCTATTTGAGAACTTCCCATGCCAGGCTACCGCGAATGTTAGATGCTTTATGTGCACCACGAACGGTATAAGTAAACTAGTGTCAACAATGCCTCTAAGCTTAACAAGAATGTTAAACGGGTCGTTAGAATTGTATTTTATCAAATAATTCCGTATCCATTGTTTTGTTTGGCACGAAATACAACTCATTCTCGCTACGCAGAATATATGAGAAATTTGTAGGGGATATTATCAAGTTACAGTAGACTCCCGATTATCCGAGCCCCACTTACCTGAGGTTTCGTGCTAACCGAGGCACTAATTCTGCCAAAGTGTCCAATTTCAAAACAATATTCATACAATAGCTAAATATTTTATACAATACACAATTGGTAATGTAATGTGTTTTAATAAATTATTAATAATTGGAAATTTACAAAAAATGTACACAAATACAGTACGAACAAGTGATTTATATTCTATAGATCCTATTTTAACCAATAAATCCTACATGCTCCGTATCATCCGAGTTGTTTCGTATCCGAGGTAGACTCGGTCCCAATTACCTCGGTTAGTCTAGAGCAGGGGTACCCAAACCTATACCCGCGGGTGCCATGGCACCCACCGAGCCTTTTGCGTCTGCCCACCACTTTTTGACCACAGCTGAAAAGTTCTTGACTAATAATTTTAATCTGTCACTTTTCCGACAAAGATCAAGTTTGTGCTGATCTCCAGTTATGCTGTTCTCAAGAAGTATGTGATTAAAAGCCCCCCTCTTTCCAATTCCTCCCTCTGACTCCTCTTTCTCTGCCGGTTCATTTACAAAGTGTACTTTATTACTCGAAACTATCATTCTACTCACTAATACCAAATATCCTTTGTAAATATCTTGACATGGTCTACCCAGCTTTGTTACCTGAATAAACACAGAATAAATATACATTTTAAAAAATGTACCTAAGCACCAAAATGGCGGTGAGTAGGTAAGTAGTTCCTTGTGTCTTTTATTTTGGTTTTGTTAAAATTGTAAATAAAGCAGTATTTTTTGTCAACTTGTAGGGGGCTGAACCCCCTTACCCTCCCCATGGCTACGGCCTAGAGTATTACCCACGACCACATGTAACGTCACAATCACTGTTGTAAACTTAACATGGCAGTTTACCTAGCGGCCGTGTGTATAGCGTTGAGGCTGACCTCTGAGCCTGGCGGGAGTTAGTAAATTTGCCTGGAAAAAGTGAATGGTATCCGCCGCACTACCGTTAGTTTTGAATGTGCTCTAAGGTACAAAAAGTGAATGGTACCCACTGCACTATCGTTAGTTTTGAATGTGCTCTGGTCTAGAGTCTACTGTACTTTACTTTTTCTTACTTGAAGACACAACAACATTAAACAAATCTCATTCATATTAACTTTGTTATTATATTTTAATACAATACAAATGTTCAATTAAAAAAAGGGCTCGGTTCTATTGTGCTTTAATCGATATTAATACATTTCCAGCAACAACCAAAATTGGCAGAGTCAATCGTTAAGGTGGGGTCGAAGGGGACGCGAGAAAAGGCCAGTATTTTTTTGCAGTTTTTAAAGAAAAACTTTTTTGTCGAAAAAAAATTATAGAGCTTAATTTTCTTCACATGGTGATATCAACATTTCTTGAATATCTGTCAAGAGTGTACTGGAATTTTATGACAACTTTTTATCTTCATTTAAAAAGTTTTTTGTTGAATGCCGCTATGTTCATGACAGATATTCAAGAAATGTTGATATCACCATGTGAAGAAAATTAAACGCTATGTTTCAACTGGAGCAATATTTTATTTATTTTGGCAAAAACAATGACCTTTTCTTGCGGTCCTTTCCACCACACTCTATAGAAATCCTTCTCTTCCAAATTAAAATGGCCATTCTTATGTCCAAGTTAATTCCACTGACTCCTAATATCGCGTCTGTTACCAGTTACTATCCGCTTGATTCGTTGGACCGCCTAGCCACACATTTCCCTCCAAGTTTGTCGGTGTGATCATTATTGGCGTAGTCCGGTGCGCAGTCCCCCCCCTGCGGAGAGAGAAGAACCCACCTAGACTTGCACGTGGCCTCCAGTCACGCGATGTCGACCAGTGGTAGATGCTATTCCTTCTGTCTGCTGTCACGTGACCCGAACTCAATTAATTGACCAAGTTCCGCCGGCGAGAAGCCGCTGGAAACCACCACACCCCTGCGCGGCTTTCGGTGGAACAATCGCGCAAGTGCCTTTCATAGAGGTACCATTTATAACCCCATTAATTTTAACCGAAAGAGTTTCGTAGACACTACTAGAATTACGACTTATTTCCGTTTTAACTCCCCCCCCCCCAAACTTTCTCATCCCGGACGAGTTATCTTACATGTGTGTCCTGAACGCAAATAGTCGTTGCTAGGGGAGTCTCCATAATGTGGCAAGTGGGTTGACAAACCGTTGTTTGAAAATAAAGTCAACTACTACGTTTATTTGCGCGTAACTCTTGAGGTGTTAGATTAAGTGCGTTCATCATAGCAGGCCCAACTCAGCTCCCGGCTCTCGCGAGATAAGGGAGTAAGAGTGAAAAGAAAGCCAGAAATGTGTGCAGTGCATTCGTATTTGAATGATTACTCGAAACTTTCTGTGGTGACGATGGCGGACAAAGCGACAAAGTTTCTTGTTCATAACCACGGTGTGTCCCTACTATTGACAATGTTCAGGATTAGGAACTTCTATTAGCTCTTTATCTCCATTAATGTTTAATCAGAAATGATCCATGTACAATAGTGTTCGTGTAAACTTACTATTTATTGCCGAATGTATCACTGAGTTGATCGGCGTGTGATGCACGCTCTTAATCTAGTCAAGTTTTCTAATGATGGAACTGTCTGATTTCACATCCAAGCTGGATGTACTGAAGGTTTGTTTCTAAACGGTTTACCATTATATCTCCACGAAAATGCAGGTACATTTTCTTTAAACTATACTTTCTTACACCTTACACTATTAGAGTAGCTAAACCCGGACTGGGCGATAAGATGCGGTAAACAAAACCTATGATAAACTCAACAAAAATTGAGGTCAGCGCAGTCGGAGTGGGGTGTGGAGGCTTGTCACATGCTCGACCAATCTGTGAAAGATAGCTGTCATAGCAACCGATGCTCGTTGCCAAATTTCTTGACAGTCACTGAATATGCTTGCATAATAGTAACGCGCAAACTCCCGGTATGTGGCAACTATACTTCCCAGCCTACCCACCACGCAAACTCTCGCTATGTGGCAACTATGCTTCCCGGCCTACCCACCACGCGGATCTTAGGACAGTTTAAATCGAAGTATAGAGTTAAAAGAGGAGGATGTAAGCTTAGCGAATATCCTATTTATTATAATACTATGTATTTAACAAATCTTTTGGTAACCATACTACGGTTTGCCAAGTTTAAAGTGGGGATGTAGGAAGCGCGAGTTAAGGCCAGTGTTTTTGCAGGTTTTTTTTTATAGCAAAACTATTTTGCCAAAATAAATAAAATATTGTTCTAGTAGAAATAAAGAATATAATTGTTTACACACAGTAGTATCAAAAGTTGTTGAATATCTGTCATGGGCATAGAGACATTAGATGAAAAACTTTTTGAATGCAGAGAAAAAGTTGTTATTAAATTCCAGGACACCCTTAACAGACATTCAACAACTTTTGAGGTCACCGTGTGAAGAAAATCAAACTATATGTTTCTAATGGATAATTATTTAATTTCTTTTGACAATGTATCTGAAAACTGCAAAAATACCGTCCTGCCCTTAAATTTGTACTCTCTACACTCCCACCTTAAGAAGTCCACACGAGCCGTTACAGCCCATTCCTGAACATGTCTGGACTGAGAATGTTTGGGTTGGTGTCCTACCTTGAAGTACCGTTCTACCACACGTGCAATGTGAAACCATTGTTCTGCGCGTAATCGATTTATTGCTGATGCATTTGTCACAAGGGAACGGCCCAGCGGCACCGGAAGTGCCTTCCAGTTGGATGAGGTAGGACCCGCCCACGACACAATCAGCAGAGGTTCAAAGAATGAAGCATCGGTCGTCTGTTTTAAAGAGTCATCCGGCATGAAAATGAGCCAACTCTGCCCCTGCCAACTAGATTAGCGCTAATTAGCGCGGCGAGGCAAGGCCATCTCGTATCGCTCAGATGGTTTTGATGGTGTTAGGAGGGAGAAAAGGAGCTCGATCTGTCAACAAATGACTTTTTGAAGGTCGAGAAATTGTTTATTTATTTGTAACATTTTATAATTATTCAAATTATTTTTGGCTCTTTTTCTTTCGACTCGTCGGAAAGACAATTATTGCTATCGTCAAAATAATCAAGCTCGAGATTTGACGTTTCATAACCGCCTGAAAATGAAAACGAGGTTTTCATGATGTTGATTTCTGTCTCTGCATCTCGACTTAGAGCTGGAACTATTTTACCGATTGGGCTAAAAATTAGCATTTAGGGGTTTCATAAGATTTCCCAAAGGGGTTTTTTGGAATTATATATCAAACCTTAAAATTAAGGGTAGTTTACTGAAGGACAAAAAGAGTTTTTTTTTTCTCAAGATCTGTTTTAACGATTTTAATTAAATCTTGTATCTAGACAGTGTTTACATTACCAACAAAATTAAATCTCATTTTTCCGTGAAAAGGACTTTGAAGGTAGGCCTACTGTCTTTACATGAACGGTAATTTCCAATTTTAATCATATCTCCTCAACTATTTTAGATACGAAATAACTTTTCATTGTCAGTTGTAACACCATTGAAAATAAAACTCTTTAACTAAATATATATTTTTATAAAACCAATAGTTTTTTTAACTTTTGCAAATAAAGATTATTGATTATTTTAATGGAGGTATTTGAAATGGGTAATTGATTGTACTGTTCTTTGGTGGATTGAGATGTTCCTCTTTTCTCAATCTTTCTATAAAGATGTAAATTATTTCATCGATGCTCTTTGGTGGAATGTGCAAAAATGTAGGCCTATATTTTTTTTTGTTTCACAAATCTTACGAGTTTTTGAGTAAATATAATGTTACAATAGAGATAAAGTCTGAGTGGTGTAATGCACCATTTATTTATTTTGGTACATCATGGTTTTGTTTCACAGCCATAGAAACCGCTATGAGATCCTATACCAGGGCTGGCGAACCTATAGCACGCATGGCCAAAGTGGCACGCGGCGTTCACTTCTATATCAATGTTTTTCTTACTATCCACCTAGCTACATGATTAATATTATAAATCATATGAAAATTATTTTAGTAACTTCCAAATGATGATGAGAGTTATTATTTTTTTCCTTTCATATAAGCCATTCGCGTTACGCTCATATGGTATTTTTGAGCTCAGGCTACACATTCAAAATACATATTTTTTGTTACTATTAATTTATTGAGTTTCTGAACCCTCAAAGGCGTTTATCAATTTAAAAATAAGAAAGAGTTTTATTATTTATGATAATGTAAAGAAATGTTATATATGTTTTTGCTAGATTAAATATCACTTTTTTTTTCATATTTAAATATTAACGTAATAAAGATAAGCAAAGCACAGAAATAAAGTTTTTGGGAAGGGGGCGGGGGGGTGAATAGTGCCTTCAAAATGCTACTACTCCAATACTCCTGAATCTTTTAGACTAGGGGCTCCCAAATTTTTTATACTGAAGGAGCCTTTGCACGAGAAAAGATACATTCTTTTGCTCTCCCATATTCTTACACAAATATTATGGTTACATTCAATAACTACAATTGGTGACCTGGCGGTCTAGGGGTAAGGTGTCAGACTTCTGTGCTGGCGGCCGGGGTTCAATCCTCGGTCCCGGCAAAGATTTATCTGATTACCAAACCCTCCCTTCACCTCTTGTGAATGTGAGGAATGCCAGGCCTCCACCGTGGTTCGGATTCCGCGTTAAACTGTAGGTCCTCCATTTCATCTCACAATCACCCTACCATTACACATTAGCGTAAGTGCGTATAACCCGAACGGGTAGTAAGACGTGGTGCTAACAATAATAATAATAACTACAATTTAATTTTACAAGTATAAAAATATAAAACAAATGGAAAATATCACAATAATGTTCTGGTTGCGCGTTTCTAAATATCCTTTAGTCAGATTTGAAAAAAAACGGGCAATCCTAATTACTGAGGTTATTTGTTAGTGTGAAAAACACATAAAGACACGTTTATTCTAAAAATTTCTTCGTGGAGCCTGAGATAGCTATGGCAGAGCACAGTTTGAAAAACCCGTGCCCTAGACGGCCCTGATATTTGTCCCTATTTTCCCCAGGGCCGCAGCAGGGCCTCCACACGTCACAGACTATAAAGTTTGATCTAAACAGTCCTCTCGTCCAACAGATATTATTGTACAGGATATCCTTCACGCAGTTAGATCACAGTCTGAAATAACGTGGGTTCTGGACCGTAAAATAAACTATTTCTGGTCTCAAGGAGAGCCACAGGACAGACTTTTGACAAACAGTCTCTTTTTTTTTAATAGGTGTTACGTCATGGAACCAGCAAGATCTATTCGCGCACAGGGCAAAACAATTCGCCGGTTTCAGCTACAAGCAACTTCAAAGAAAGGCTGTGGAAACAGTATCGATACATTAATAATATCGATATTTTCATTTCGATACCAATAATTTCTTATTCATTATTTTTGTTTGTCTAATTTTATACATATTAATACTTACAACCCTTTATAGGGTCGGTATCTAAAGAAATATTCACTTGGTAAATTAGATAAATGATTGTAAGTAATATATTTGTCGTAGTTTTTTTTTTATTGCACTTTGTGAACCGATAGATTAGCTGAGCATACAACTCAATCACTAATATAAATCTATAACAAACACAACACCCATATCCCAACCGTTAATTCATCGCTGTGAAAGGAGAAATCTTCATTTCACAAATGATAAGTTTCTTGGCAATGCCGAGAATCAAACCCTAGACTTTTAGCTCAGTAGGAAGCCATGCTACCAAATGAGCTAAAGTGTCAGACATTTGTATTAGCTATATAATATTTTTAAACTTACACTTTGATAGCCTGATTATTAATAGTAGCCACTACTTCGTTCGGAAATGGAATATACACAAATTAGACTCTATTTTATAATCTTGAGAGTACATTATTATTTTTACTATCATCCCTATTATTATTATTATTATTATTATTATTATTATTATTATTATTATTATTATTATTATTATTATTCCAAGACTGTGCGAGCCTTTGAAATTTCGGAATCCAACCAAATCCGTATCTTAGTAAGTTTCGGATTCAATTTGAAATTTTGAATGTAAATAAATCTTAGAATCGGGTTCGGTGTGTTTGTATAAAAAAAACTCGAATATATTCATTCTTAACTAACAAATTAATATGATCAGACCGGAAACCAGTGCACGCGTGATTTTTTTAAACTGTTTTTTAAAATAAAGTTTATGAAATGAGAGCTGGATCCATTATTTTTCTTTTTGCCACTCCCACGGAAACCATGATCTGTGAATGATTCTTAAATAAATACGTCTATTTGGTTAAAATTAAAAACTCAATTCTTACTTAAGTGGAATGATGCAACACATGAATAGAAAGCTGGAAAAGACGTTTAAAAATTCTCATTTTGTTGTGAATGTAGAAAATATACGTTTTGCTTGGAGTCAAACACTAAAAGCTAAATATTTACGGAAAGTTGATAGCCTTTGACGTGTAAACTTTTAACTAGAAAGTGAAATGAAGCCTTATTAAATAGAATTTGTCTCATTGAAATGTTTTGAATACATTTTAACGTGAAAATCTGCTGTCATTACTGCAATGATCCACTGGTATGTAATACAAACACACACACACCAGTGGTCACGTTGTTTGAAATATCATGATCGCAATAAACTGAAAATGACGGGAAGTTCCAAGTTCGAATCTCACTCACGTGCACTATATTTTTGGAATATGTTTTAAATATGAGTAAGAACCTCATTGGAGCAAAATTTAAAATGCAGGGCCGCCCTTAGGACTGTGCAAACGGTGCTACCGCACAGGGCCCTGCGCTTTGGGAGGGTGGGGTTGGGGGGAGGGGGAGAGCCGAGTTTGTTTAGGTGACAGGGAAAAAACAAGTTGGGGTGTGACATTTTTCCTTGCACGCTCCCCGTAAAGTCGATCCAGCAAATATTGCCAGAGTGTAAAAACAAATAAAACCATAATCATGTGGTTTGATTTATTGAACAAATGAAGTAAGTTTTCCGTTTCAGCTCCACCAATTTGCATATGTATGTCTGTCTGTGGTGGTTATGACTAATGACTCACGATAATTATAAAACGCCTTGACAAGTTTAATTCAAACTTGGCACAGTGGTTCTTTGTACCTCTATACAGAAGTTCGTAGGAGAAATTCGAAGGGTTGGGGAGAAATCAACCCTTATATGTATTTTTTTTAAACATGGCCTCTAGCAATTATTACACGTATTTTTTCCTCTAAAGGCATTTCCTGATACGGCTGAAGATGGGTATATGAGTTCAAACTACTGTAATAAAACTAAACTAAACTTTTTTGGAGGGAAAGATAACTGGGGGCCTCGCAAATGAAGTTTGTCCGGGGCCCCACGTCTGCTAAGGGTGGCTCTGTTCTAATGAGTATTTTACACCAGTGTTTGATTCGCTGTAACAAGCCTAGGTGGTGTAGTTAACTAACGCGCTAGTCGTGTGGAGCTCGACTGCCGAGGACAGGGATATCAAGGTTCGAATCTCGGTCGGGGGAACTGGGGGTGATTGTTCCTAAAATTGTTTTACACTCTCCCTCCACGCAAATGCGGGTTTAATTATTCTAAATTCAACCTTCCCAATTCATTAGTGTAATTAGTGCTTAAGCGTATAACCCAAACGGTTAGTAAGGCGCGGTGCTAAATAATAATAATAATAATAATTTAAAAAAATTATACTCTGTACCATATGTCCGTTGGCTCCATCTATCTCCAACCCACGATTCAAAACAACCTTTTGATTGCGTTAGTTGCGTAATTACTACGGCTGTGTCCTCGAAGTGTCAACTAGTGGGAGCGCGGGAGTGGGTTGTGATTGTTTGTAACAGCTGAGCCATCCAACTGCTGTCAACACAAACTCTACAACTGCCACAATGGCCCGATAATAGCTCAGGAAGTCAGCCTTTACTCAGCCGCCATTGTCAAAACTGTCCGTCCTCGTGCTCTCGTGGTCAGGGAGGCTAACTACAGGTTTAGGGATCTCTTGTTCGATCCGAGACAACGTTTAAATAGATCAAACATGTTTGTATGAATTTGTCATATCCTTCTAATACAACATGCTTACTGCCCTCCTAGCCTATCCCCAACTTAAAACCGCTAAACAAATAACTGCTTCTGTGGACGAATTGTCTAAGTCGTCACTCTCGCAATAGATTAGACTGCCGATGACAGGGAGATCAGGGCTTGAAACCCGTCCGGCTCTATTGAGGATAGTTTTTCCTAAATGATTTTCCACTCTCGCTCCACGCAAATGCGGGTAGTAAGACTCAGTGCTAAAAAAACTAAACATATATAAGAGGATAGTTATGCATTTTAAAGAAACTCGTCAACATTTTTTTGGAGTGAATAAGTAAAACCACTACTCGATAAAAAAATGAAACATACAAAGCATCCGGTCAGGATTCAAACCTCTGTCTTCCGGAGCTGAGTCATCTCTCTCTACCTACTGATAAGGTATGGATGCATGAATGAGGTGCTAAGTGATACGTACTATCCTCATTAAGTTAGTTTGTGAGTTGAAACCCGATTATTAAATTATACTTTAAATAATATTCAAATTATATAGTCATACTCAAGATTTCCACTAATTAAATAAGGTATGTTTCTAAATAAAAAACACACCTAGTGTTGCATACCAGAGACCTCAGAACAAAATTAAATTCCAAGACTTCTTGGTTTAATGACTGACTAGTTATTAAATACAGTTCAAATAATACAGCTTCATTAAAACTAATATTTTGATAAAGGGTGAAACTAGTTCAAACCTTTAATTTATGATTTAATTTGCATGTTTCTTAATTTTGATTGGGTGTAAGGGATTAATTTTAAATTTACAATAGCAGTGAGCCACAACTTTCCATACAAATATATGTTGGCTGTTGGCATTTTACTGAATTTTATGGGTATACATGTGAATATATTGACGAATGAAAAGATTCTGTCTTTAATATTAGGATATATGCAATCTTGTTATCATTCACAGAAAAAATATATTTAAAAACACAATTAGTTTTTAATTTGGCTAATCTGTGTGTTGTCAGTAGCTTGTTTTATGTTGGGTTTTTTTCATTAAAATGTCATGGGTGCAAGGCCAAACGGTCTGTTTAAATGTCACTGGCATCCTACGCATCGTCATCAAATTAGTTGTACCTGTACATAAATAATATGATCAAAACTTGTCACGAAATCTTTTGTATTTTTTCGGGGGGTGGGTTAAAGGGGAGGCTTTGTTTTAACTTGATTATTTGGCCTTTAATACTAAATGTATGTTTGGTCGTCTGTTTGTCATTCCAGATCTTTGTTTCGTGATAATTGACAAATGCTTGGGCCGATTTTAACGAAATTTAGAAGGAGTATTCTTAGATTCTAGGCTGAATGGTAAATATGTGTATTTTTTCAATCTGGCTATTCGTTTCAATATGGCTGTCGATCAAAAGGTTTTTCGTTTAGTATCTCATCTTAAATTGTTTTAACTTAAGATCCAAGCAATCGATCAAGTTGCCTAAGGTGTATTTTTTTGAAAACATTTTTGACATATACAACCACATGAACAATGGTTAACGTCTATGAAAATAGTGTACAATTGTATTAATTTGTTTTCTGTCTAACTTTATCACCAAGGAAAAATATCAACTTAGAATCCAAGGATAAATTATATTAGATATCTCAACTTGAAATCCAAAGACAAGTTTTGGTACCCTAGTAACGATAATAACATGGAGAGAGGTCTACTGTTCACAGAACTAGAGTAGCCCCATGATTTCTTTGGTGCTGACTGACAGCTCACAGCTGACTTATGACAATTAACATTTAGGTACATACCTAAATTTTGACTGTCAGAAGTAACAGCTGCTAAACACATGTTTTTGCAGATCATTTGGTTCGGCGTAGGGATACATAATTTGGTCTGGTAACTTTTCAAAGCCATCAGCTGTCAGCTGTGAGCTGTCAGTCAGCACCAAAGAAGCCATGGGGCTACTATACTAGTGTCCAGATGGTAGATTTGAGGAATCCGCGCCAGCATTCGTATAAAATGTTATTGCGATCGATCAAGTTTGGTTGGACCTAAGCTCCCAGCGTCAGAAGTGCTGATCGCTTGCTTTAAATACCTGCCGGTGAATCGGTCTGAAACACATTTGTATTAGTGTGTTTGCAAGTTAGCAACAATCAACACTAGAGTGTGGAAAGTTGTGGAATGGTTGGTGAAGGGAGTGCTAGAAGATGACCAATCTAAAACAAACCTGAAGGTGTGCTCTAATGTATTGTGTGAGTGAGTGTACAGGCCTACGTGCGCATACAACCTGTGGATGGTGCCAGGGACTTTGAATTAAGTCAAGTCATCAGATGTAAGATGATGTTGACACGATGGAAGCCAAGTGTGATATTATAATGTGTTGTTAAAGTGACTCACGGAGGATCTCCTGACTAGATATGACGTCACGGGACAATATCGACTGGAGACGTAGGATGGGTCCTAGCACATCTTCACACTTGTGTGGGCTTGTCACCCCTAGGTGGGTGAGGGGAGGGGGGACCAATTACTTCCTTTGAGGGGAAGAAGGGAAGTGGGGGGATGATGGTCGTGAATTGGCTTTTAAATTGTTATATTATGTTTAAAATTTCTGAATATTTGGTGTTGTATTCAGAATTATTTACTAAAAATACTAGAATAATTATAGATTTTATAATTTTTGATTACATTAAGTAAATTAAATGTTTATTCTTTATTTAATCTTTATTTACTGTACCATCCATTTTTCATATAAAAATACTTCTAATAAACACAAACATATATTCAAGCACAACATTAAAATTATTATTATTAGCACCGCGTCTTACTACCCGCTCGGGTTATAAGTACTTACGCTAATCTGTAATGGTAGGGTGATTGTGAGATGAACTGGAGGACCTACAGTTTAACGTAGAATCCGAACCACGGTGGAGGCCAGCCATTCCACACATTCACAAGTTGTGATTAATACACGTCTTGTCAGAGGTGAAGGAAGGGTTTGGTAATCAGATACATCTGTGCTGGGACCGAGGATTGAACCCCGAACCCCCAACACAGAAGCCTGACCCCTTACCCCTAGACCGCCAGGTCACCTACAAAATTAATATAATTTAAAAAAATTATGACTAAAATTGGATAATAGCTATCAAAAGTGACAGCTGAATATCACATGTCTCAAGGTATGAATACGTGAAAGTATATCTAATAACTTTCTAACTATTTTATAAGGCTCTTTTTATGTAACTGGGACTTTATGACATATTATATAAACAGATGCAATAAAAATAAAAATACTGATTACTAGAGAACTTTCCACAGTCGTAACCTTGTTTCTGACATGTTGATTTGTCTCAGTATAGTCAAACGGCACAGAAAATATATCTTTCCGTTTATATAAAAAAAAAGTGACCAGATTAGTTATTCCCGTAAATAAAAATAAAACTTTAAAACTGCTCAACACCAAGGTAAATTTGAGTCTGGGTAGCGGCCATGTTAATGTAAAATGAAACCTCCCACACTCCACCCTAACGTTCTGCAGTGCGTGCTTACAAAAAACAACTGTTTTTGGTCTGCACCAAATCTTATTATCCTCATATTTACGCTGATGTACAGTAGCCCCATGGCTTCTTTGGTGCTGACTGACAGCTCACAGCTGACTTCTGACGGCTTTGAAAAGTTACCAGACCAAATTATGTATCCCTACGCCGAACCAAATGATCTGCAAAAACATGTGTTTAGCAGCTGTCACTTCTGACGGTCAAAATGTAGGTATATACCTAAATATTGACTGTCAGAAGTCAGCTGTGAGCTGTCAGTCAGCACCAAAGAAGCCATGGGGCTACTGTAGTATAGATGAAGAATGTTTTAGATATTTTAGAGAGATGTACCCAAATTTGAGTGGGAAACAATTTGAAAAACAACACCGCGCGTTCAGCCTGTGGGTTCTCAGCCCCGAGCCTCCTTTCATCGGAAGAACAATACCAGATTAGAGTGATCACCGATGCTAGTTAAAATAACGCTAAACACAAAATTGTATGGACTGTAAATATATTTTCTGGAGAGATGTGGATAGTTATTATCTAGGGCGAAACTTCTTTAAATTTGACAGAAACATTGACATCGCCGTTCACATTATGAGGGTTATTGAGGTAAATTATATATTGTAGCCCTGAAAATTAATTAACTTTTTTTTTGGCGTGTAGACAAATTAAGTACTTCAAGAAAGTACCTACCCATCAAATTAAAAGTGTTCAAATTGAAATTGAGAATTTGGCCATATCAATATTTTAATAGCCTATTTAGTCAAGCCTAAAATATTGTTTTTTGTATATAAGCTTAAGTGAGAGACAAATGTTATCATTTTGTTTTAAACAAATCAACTTAAATCATATTAACAATTTTTTTATCTCTATGAAATGGTAATTAGCTAGTTTTGCTGCATAAAACTAACAATAACTTATTTAATATATATGTACTTATTTCAATTGGAAATACAAATAGAAAAAAGGGTTTTTAGTTACTAATTTGAAAAATAAATGGAACAATTTTGAAAGTATATACTTATTTTGATTATTCTTTTGTGATGTGGCAGATAAAAAAATATAAAAAAATCCTCTTTTCAAATATGAATAGTAAATAAGCTGTGTAATTATTTAACTTATATGAACTATGAAGTCTATTAAATGTCTTTCCACTTTTTAAATAACTTTTACTATGTTATAAGCTAATTTTTAAATATATTTTCCTATTTTAGAATTTTGAAATAGTAGCATAATGCGTATAGCTCAAACAGGCAGTAAGACGAAGTGCTAAAAAAAATAAAGTAGCATAACTATTAAATAAAAAAATTAAAAGAACTGAAATCAGAATTGGAACATAATTATTAAGAACAATAATAACCGGATCTTACATTTTTCTTTAACCGGGGCCATTACCAAAATCTTAAAATGTTTATTGGAGGAATCAGACCAGCATCAGAACCGATAAACATTTCGGTTCGACTCCCTGTAGAATACATCTTCGTGATCTGTCAGCCTCAAAGACCGTGAAACTAAATAACTCCCAATGCATTAAAATGTCCTGGGAGAATGTTCGGTATATCCGGCTGGTGTGTGTGTGTGTGGGAACATTGTGAGGCGATGGGTGGGGCACCCACAGCAGTACTTGTCATCAGGAAGTGCTCCCAGATCCCACAGGCAACACTCGAGGTCCATCACATTCACCTCTAGCCACTACACGTGTCCTATTACCAACCTGAGTCTCGTCGCTCGATAAGTTTACCTCACTCATGTATGTTTGATCAACATCATCATGTATTTTTTTTAGCACTGCACTTTACTACCCGTTCAGGTTATACGCTTAGGTACTAATAATTACGCTAATGGTTTTAGGGATTAGTAAGGTTATATTTAAAGAAAGTGTACTCACATTTGCGCGGATGAAAAGTGGGAAACCATCTTTTTAACTCCTCAAAGGACCAGAACAAGGTTCGAAACTTTATCTCCCCATCATCAGTAGTCTAGTCTACTGCAAGAGTAGCGCGTTGGACTATGCGGCCACCGAAGTGGGTGTCATAATCATATCTTAAAATCTACAAATTTATCACGTAAAATTTATTCGTCAATCGACAGTAACGAGCTAAAAAAAAAACTCATTATTTTCTCCCTCAATTTTAATCTATAATATTTTATAATTCAAATTAGGAAAAATGTAACTTTATCCCTAAAAATAATTACATGGACAGTTACACCAACCTTAAAAGGTACAAAATAATAAGTTAAATACATTTTTTTTTAAATCCACCCCCCTGCCCCCTTGCCCAACCCACCCCCCAATTTGAATTCCCTTAAAGAAAAACCTTTAATGGAACAATTTAAAATTCAATACAATACAGGTTTTGGAAGGCCATATAAAAAATCTTTTAGGAAACACAAATATATTTTAAAGCACATTAATATCACTTTTCAAGATTATAGTTGTAATTTTAAAGGTATTGGTAATAAATATTAAAAGTGACAGCTTAATATTACTTGTTTCGAAGTATGAATGCGTGAAAAAAATCTAGTAACTTTCCTAGTTCTCATATAAGGCTCATTTTTTTAAATAGGACTTTATGAAAAAGTCGAGCCCTTCTTGAATTACCGAACATAATTTTTGTGTGTTTCACAGTTTTTCCGAATGCTCTAAATTAGGGGTCGTCCACTGGTTGACCCAAAGGAAAATTTTAAGTCGATTGCGTAAGAAAACTACATTGTCGTTACAAGTCGATCTTTAATTCATTTAATGTTGCCAATATATCAAGTACTTTCAAATAATATTCAAAAATAATATGAATAGGCCATAATCTGTAATGTTATAAGAAATTTAAATATAAAAACATAAATTATGTTTATTCTATATTTTTACATACATGTGGGGACACAAGTATTTGAGAAAAGATTAAATTTAAGGAAGATGTGTTGACAAAAAACAAAACAAAAGAAGAGTGGAGAAAGTTGGGTGATCGCGGGGCCTTTGATAAATTTAAAAGTTGTTTGAGGGGGCGGGCATAAAAGTTGACAGCCCCTACTTTAAATAAACTACTCAAAGTCTAATATCAAATAGCAAGATTTAAATAACTACCATTTTATGTATTAAGCCATAACTAGCTCAACAAAGGGGACCACGTCCACATAAACGGCACTATATCGTTGATAGGTCGATGACTTCACGTAAGGAGCCGTTCTAAATAAGGTAAGCTTTGTTTTATGTCCCCCTCCCCCTTCCCCATTCTAACTTACGTAATTTTTTAAGATTGTATATTATATTATTTTAATCAATAGACATAAGGATTAGTAATAAAACGAGTGATATGAAATTTCAGAATACTTTAACTGCAGTAAAATTAGGTGTAACAAATCATAAGTAAATTAAATATAAATGACATTTTATATCTAATATTTTTTTCTGACAATTTTTTTTTAGATCTGGTCCTACCATAAATATTAATAAAAACCTTACTTTTACGTAAGATGGATTCTGACACCTCCTACCCTCTTTTACACTGTAAGCAAACGTGAGAAAAGTCCCGAAACCCTACTAATCCCCAAAAACCCTTAAGTAATTTAAGGACCAGTGGTGGCTCGTATATAGGCACTGTGGAACTACAGAACCCCCTATTTCCACTTGATATTATCGATAACATTTAATATAATGAGTGCTTTTTTTATTTAATTCTTTCTTTATTTCTGTAGTACAATATATATTCCCTAAGATTAATGTTAGTACTTCAGTAACCATCCCCCAGTTTATGGAAAAAAAAATTGTATGGAACTGTGCGCTTCACAGTGCCAGTGACGTGATGTTTGACTGTTGTGAGCATGCGTACATAGAAGGGGGTTGGGGAGGAAGGCGGTAATGCCAGGTAGAGAGAGCACTGTTGCTCTCGCAGTGCTGGCTCTGGCGTGATGGTGGAAGGAAGTTTTTTTTTACTCAGTGTGTGTTGTGCTTAAAAACCGTGTACCATATTCTTGAATGTGAAAAACCTTGTACCATATTCCTGAATGTGATAAAGTATAGAAGAGTGTAGAGTTAGATTATTATTCTGCTTCTAGCGATTCTATTTGATTCTTTTTTTTTCTGTTATTTTATTTAACAGAAAGACTAAATGCGCTTGCAGTATTTTCAATGGAAAAAAAAATTCTTCAATTGTCATCCAGAGATCAAGGAGAAAATTAATGAACTTTTTGCGCAAATAAAGCAAGAAGAATGGATTTAATTTTTAAATGAATAGATCAAGCTTGAACTGTAACAATTTAAGTTAAAGTAAGTAAAAAATGTTTGGTTTTATTTGGTTAAGATTTTATCAAGTTTCTGAATAAATTTTCTTTCTATACATTTCCCCCCCCCCNNNNTTCCCCCCCCCCCCCTTTTACACAATTTTAAAACAAAGGCTAAACATTTTCTGGAGCAGCACCCCCACTAATTTTAGCTACGATCCACCATTGTTAAAGACGGCACGTAAAGGTCAGTGAAATTGTAACGGCTCCAGCAATAACTATTATTAATCATTACTAATATGCGCTTGTCCATGTTCCGTCATTCAGACACGAGCGATTGTCGACACTCGATCTCGACATGGCTATGGTCAGCTCGAGTTTGGAAGGAATCGAGCTAACGGTGATAGTCATCAGGGTCAAAGTTTCCACGGATAAATAATTCATGACGCGCCTACTCACCATCATATCCTCTCTCCAGATGTCGGCGGTTGAATGACAATAGGACTTGGGACTCTTATGCTGAGGATGTCCCGTGTCTGAATCTCGCGACGTTGGCCACCAACGTGATTTCAAAGCTATTTTTGCAAAGCGGGTTGTATCTCAGCTTGACGCACCATCACATTACGAAATAGAAATAAAGGGAAGAAAATCAGCAACTCACCTTGTAAGGCCTCTAGTTTACTTGCTGATAGCAACTACCCTCTTTTGCTGACGTGTATACACTCACTCTACTATTTGCGCCTGCGCAGCATTGCCTTGTATTTAAAAATTACCTTTGTCTTGTTTCCTATTCTAAATATATATTTCGGCGGACCTTTTTAATCAGCATCGTGGTAGGAAGATTCGTAAGGGAAATTTTCATGAATAAACCAAATAGCCTGAGTTGTAAAGAATTAAAACACAAATAAATATATTTAAGTTGTTTGGTAATAATAATAATAATAATAATAATAATAATAATAATAATATTTAGCACCACGTCTTACTACACGTTCGGGTTGCACGCTTTCAGTACTAATTACTCTAATGGATTAGGAATTGGGAAGGTTGAATTAGAGGAAGTGAACCCGCATTTGCGTGGAGGGAGAGCGGAACAACATTTAGGAAAAACCACCCCAGTTTACCCGACCGAGATTCGAACCTCAATCTCCCCGTCCTCGGCAGTCGAGCTCAACACGACAAGCGCGTTAGCCAACTACGCCACCGAGGCGGGTAAAACACAAATAAAAAACAACAACAAAAAACACTACTTCAAGATTTTTTTAAATGGTGAGAATATGTTTCAATGTTATATCTTTAAAACTCTTAGTATAAAACGTAAATACATGGGAAGTCCTATATTGCTCCTCCATGACGTCACAGATAGGCAACGGACAATATCGCCATTTCCACAATGGAAGGTTTTTACCAGTCACTGATTCGTTATTCGAATAGGCTTATCAAAGAGGTTTCAACAAGATTCTATTATAAATATGAATTTGTTTCATGCTTCAAATTTTAATTGGATTTGCAAAATTCGGGTACACGTTCATTACACCTTCACATGGAATTTGAACTAAGAACTTTTGGTTCAATTTACATATTAATATTTAAATACAACTAATTGTTTATCTATGTAAAGAAACAGTGATTTCGTGACAGTTTGAACTAAATAGGACCAGACCACAACATTGATAAAATTTTGTTATAATACCAGTATTATTTTATAGGTATTGAGAATATCTTTCAAAAGTGACAGCTGCAGATCACTTTAATTGAAGTATGAATACGTGAAAGTAGATCTAGTAATTTTTCTAGCTGTCATATAATGAATGTTTTTCCGTAAGGATTTTAGGGCTACACTATAGTTCAGCTTCTAAGATAGGGCCATAGTGTAGTCGGTCAAAGTAAGACTGCTACCTTTCAAGTTAAATGGAGTGTACGTTATATTGGAATTTGAAAAAAAACTATCGAGTGTATTTTGGTTTGTTTACTGCCGATTGTTGTCTTGTCACGTGGCTTATAGATCGTTCATCCCTCCTAACCAATGTTTTAATTCCCGTTTATCAGCATCTTCCCATCTAAGAAGTTATCTTAAAAAGGATTTTCAATTCTTTTCACGTCATTTCCTTCTCAGTTATAATTTTTACTCAGATCGGTGCTTTGTAAAAGGAGGTTCTAGAATCGCATCCCTACCTCGAATTATACGTAACCTCGAAGTACCGATACCACTGTAATATAAATTTAATATACTTGTTGGACCATTGTAGACAATACTAAAGTATTTAAATAAACTAAACCCACTTCGGTGGTTGAATGGTCTAAGGCTTCACTCGCACAATAGACTGGATTGCTGATGACGGAGAGATCGGGGTTAGACTCTGGTCGGGTGTACTGGCAGTAGTTTCCTCTTAAATGATGTTTCCACTCTAACTCCACTCAAATTCGGGTACACGTCCGTTGAATTAAATCTTTACTTTACATCTAGCCTGTGGCATGGGTCAGTATTTTTTATACAAGCCATATATTTCCTCCTACCGGTTTGCTAGGCCGGTCGTAGCTTCGTATACCTTATAATCTAACTTAAGACTAGGACAGGCACAACATCCAGTCCCCCGGCCGTTAATTCATCACTGTGACTGGGTAGACCCACATGTCACCAACGAAACATTTTTCAGACAAACCCCGAGTGGGTAACCGGGCCCATGGTGTAGTGGTCAGTGTACCTGGCTATGAGCCCAGGGGTTCGATTCCCGACTAGTACCTCGGGTATTTTTCCCGAAAGGGGAATCACCCCAAAGTTCACCAGGTTTTGGTTAGTCAGGCTTAAGTTAAGTTTAAGTGTTTCTACTGGTTGGGTGACCTGGCGGTCTAGGGGTAAGGTGTCAGACTTCTATGCTGGCGGCCGGGGTTCAATCCCCGGTCCTGGCATAAATTTATCTGATTACCAAACCCTTCCTTCACCTCTGACAAGACATCTTGTGAATGTGGGAAATGCCAGGCCTCCACCGTGGTTCGGATTCCACGTTAAACTGTAGGTCCTCCATTTCATCTCACAATCACCCTACCAATACACATTAGCGTAAGTGCGTGTAACCCGAACGGGTAGTAAGACGCGGTGCTAATAATAATAATAATTCTACTGGTTACACACCCTCGCATTCACTATCACCATCCCCTCATCTCATCGAGACATGGAAAGAACCCCCACGGAAAGGATGTACGATTAGTACATTCGGGCATTCCCTGGGCAACGGTACATTAGTACTGGTTAATCTTTACACTACTGGGCTATGAGTGATATATCCCAGCAGACGTGCAATATATATCCGAGGGGTTAGTAAGTAAAAAAAACTACGATATATATTCAGTTTTTAAAGGTGAAACCTTAACTAATTCTGGGACACAGGGGCCCCACTCTTGTCAGTTTGAAGGTAACCGGTGAAAAGCGAACGAAGCAAACTGTTATGTTTGAAAGTTCCAAGGTGAGCTAGAATAATGTCACTAGAAGTCAATAAGTGCACCGTCCCACCTGTATGACATCATATCCATATAAGAACAGGCAGGGAGACTCATCTACCTCTCATTGTTTGTTCAGGGTCTTTCTCCGTCACAAGTCACCGCATCCACCCCTTCTAGGAGACACGCGCCCTGTTTCCGGTGGGCTCTGTCGAGAGGGACACGACTCACGAGGCGGACGGCGGGATGGGAACATTCGACATCTTCATAGTGTCCCCTTGAGATAGAATATTTAGTTTGCAAATAGCACGCCTGCACTAATGCATACAATTATTATTATTATTATTAGCACCGCGTCTTACTACCCGTTCGGGTTATACGCACTTAAGCTAATGTGTAATGGTAGGGTGATTGTGAGATGAAATGGAGGACCTACAGTTTAACGTGGGATCCGAACCACGGTGGGGGCCTGGCATTCCCCACATTCACAAGATGTCTTGTCAGAGGTGAAGGAAGGGTTTGGCAATCAGATAAATCTGTGCCGGGACCGAGGATTGAACCCCGGCCGCCAGCACAGAAGTCTAACACCTTACCCCTAGACCGCCAGGTCACCTACATGCATACAATTAGTACCAATACTACTTTTATTTAAAATATTTATATCAATATATTGTTTAGCCCTACGTCTTACTACCCGTCCGAGATGTACGCATAAGTTAAAATTACGTCAATATGTTAGGGAACAGGAAGGTCTAATTTTGAGGACATTGTGTTCGCATTTGCGTGCACGGAAAGTGGAAAAGCATTTAAGAAAACCAACCGTCATTACACCCAACCGGGATTCGAACCCTGATCTCCACATCATCAGCAGTCTAGTCTATTGCGAGTGTGACATCTTAGACCATTCAACCACTGAAATGGATGATGATATATTTATAATGCGTCTTACTACCCGTTCGGTTTGATTATATTATGTATAGAATAAACAAATATGTTACAACCCCATTTGTGTCGTGGGATTCAATTATATTTTGGATAAAGTTACATTAACTTCAAGTTACTAGAAGTTATACTGGCTAGAAGTGTGGCTAGCGATAAAATAGCCCACAATACTGGGCACGCAAAGCAAGGCTTTAAGTTCATCTATTCTGGTTTTACAATGCTGGAAAAGTACATGTACAACCTGTCCGAGTGTATTAAAGGTATTTTTTTCATCAATGGTTTTTCAATCTCCCTCCACACGTTCTCTAAATTCTACCGTTCTCATTCCTAAACCTTTAGCGTAGTTAAATACGAATTTCCCTAACGGAAATTAAGACTATAACTATAAAATAAACAAAATGTATTGACACAATAGATCAAAGAAGAAAAAAGGCACAGTAAAAATATAAGAAAATATGAATTCATCCGGCCTCTGAACCGGGCTCACACGCCAGTTCATGAGTCTTTTGACAGGTGGTATGAATCCTTACAAATGTAGCTAACATTTATTTTAGAAATAGTCTGCACTAGAAAGCGTCCAAACTATCTGCTTTGCTAAGTTTCAATAAGTGCTGGCAGGAGTCTACATGCGATTGTCTAATCTTGGAATACGGTCCGAATGATTTCCTCAACAGATGTTGCAACTCTTCTGGCCCGATTTTGATTTAAATGCGAATCTGGGCCAGATGTGTAAAAGGGGGTAGGGATGAGGGGGGTTATGGTCACTTACTCTTGGGGAGAGGATTTTTTTTTTCACACGATATAAATTTAACATAAAATTGTCACAACTAGTAATACCCATCCAAAATGGTGTAAAGGACAAGGGCATTTCGACCAAGAAATTGTTTTGTTTGATCAAATTTATCAATTTAATTTCGAATTAAGATTTGATTTGAATATTAATCCACTGAAATTATTTATCAAAGTTTCTAAAAATCTTTGTGTCAATATTTTGTCTTTGACTTCACCATTCTGGGAACCCTGGAAGGAGTCTTGCTACTAGGCCACACGTTACAGTTCTACACCACCACTAATTAGCTTTTCTGAATTCTAATTTATGTCCTGAAATAATATTATTCATTATCATCATCATCATCATGAACAGCTTCCAGCCAATCGCTGGGTCTCTTTGGAACATAAGTCTCTCCACCACCTCCTTTCCTCTCAACACCTCTCTCCCTCCACCTTGACCCAGTCTTCTCCTCCTTCCTCCACACTCCTCCTTACTCCCCTCCATCCCTTTGTCTTCCTCTCAGTCTTCTGCCCCACCTCCATATCCAACATCCTCCTGGGAATCCTTTCTTTCCTTTCTTCTCACATGGTCATACCACCTTAGTCGTGCCTTCTCTATCCTGGCTCTTCCTTTACTATTCCTCTTACAGAGCATTTCTCATCCTGTCAAATTTCGTCACACTAATCCTGCTTCTCAGAAATCTCATTTCCCTCGCCTGCATTCTTGCCTTATCCTATTCCTTCATTCCTGCAGTGTACGTCAATATTGATAGGTAATAGCCCTAATAATATTTATTATTACAAATAGTTAATCGGATGTGTTGATTTCTCAGAGACTCTTCAATGAAAAGGGTGTTCAATTATGAGCCATAAACGTTCTTTTTCAAACGTTTGTTTGGCAGGTATTAAGAAGCTACAGTTTCCAAACGAGTATTCCTTCGTTTCCTTCAGAACATTCATTTTCAGTTACATAAACTATTACGTCAATTCCTCAACCACAAATGAATGTCGGTTGGAGATAATTTAAACATATCTTGCTCCTTATAGATTAATCTTACTCGTATGTTTCAAAATAAAAGTGTTCTCAAACATTACTACAGATTCAAGTGTTATAATTATTGTTAATTTTTTATCAATATGAATTAAATTAAATTATTTAAAATATACCCAATTGATAGTTTATATGTGACTAAATTAATTTTAACAACCTCATTATCATCATTATTGTCATCAACAACTGTTTACAGCCGGGTCAGTCTAGTAAAATGCCTCCATCTGCCTCTATCCTTTTACCATTCTTCCTCCTTTATTTGTTTACATTCTTCTCTTCTCATTCACACATTTGCTTTTATCTGCTCATCTTATAAAAACCTATCGTTTAATATCTTATAATAAAATATAGTGATATTGCCCCACGATTAGGCACTAATTATAGTGATACCGGTTTATATACTGTTGATGATGATGCAGATGTGGACCCGTGTATCCCTTACGGTGAGCAGTTAAGTATAACGATACTGGGTTGATGATGATAATGATGTGTGCATGCCTTGCTGCACACTTGTACACGGTTATGTGATCTGACTACATGTAATTCTTATGACATGAATAACATTTTTAATGTTGCACACGATTTATTTAGATGATTACACTTTCGGTACTGTGGATTTGATATTAAAATTATATGTTTTTCTGTGTGATAATACTAGGTTTTTGTTTTGATTCATACGCACAAGCTGCTTATATATGACCTACCCCTTGTTTCTTGGACCCCTTGTCATCAGTGTTAAAACTAACTAATAGGAGAACTCCTGGCAACCTGATGTTGTGAAAGCTAGCTTCCTATTGGGTAAAGGGAGCCAGCATGTCAAATTAATTCTTCAAATACAACGGAGTTGGTCTTTTAAATAAATAAAGAAAGAAAGTTTTGAAACGCAATACATTGAGATTACTTCTGAAAACGAGTGATTCTCCATAAATAAAGTATTAAAAGGAAATGTTACATACAGTTTTTTTTAAAAGAAAAACACACTTCATCCATGACTTTTTGAATATATGAGAGGGGTCTAAAACAGTATAATTACATAAAGAAAAGATTAATTTCTAAACTTATTTGTATAGTTTTTTTAAAATCCTCCTTAAGCTTCTCTCATTATTTGACAAAATTGAGATACAGTAATAATAATAATTTTGTCTTTCAAAAACTAAGACAACTTGAAATATGTTGCAAAGTTAAATATCAACAATACACTATAAAGTAAGTGTTTCCAAGAACAGACCAAATTAATCAATACGTCTAGCTCGAATTTATTACTAATAGTTTGTTAAGGTATTTTTTCCGATCAGAGCCCAGATTGATATTCGTAAGAAAATCGAACTATACCTTAGATAGTTAGGTATGAAACTGAAATGACTAGGGTTAAATATTTCAAATGTATTCCATGTATTAATTCCAAGCTCTGCAAATGTTATGTCCCAACCTGGAAGGAGCAGGTTAATTTGTTTCTGCCAGATTAAAGTAACTATTTGATATATATCAGCCAGGATGTTTATGGGTCTCCCAACACAAGAGTGACATCATGTTAGTTATTCATTGACCGTTCTGGTTGGATTTAACTGTTTCTGGGCGCGGTTCAAGAATACATCACCCGACTGTACGGGTGCTGTATAGGTGGTATTTCGTCATCTGAGTTGAGTCATGGACGCAAGAAAATAAAATGACAGATATTGGCTTTGGGAAATACGCGAATGTTTCCAAAGTGAGCTAATATTAATTTAAGGACGGTTCAATGCTCTATTATTAGGCTACCCTAGTTTGTATTTTCACAGAGTTCAGTACCAGATGTTATTCTTTATAATATAAGTATATTTGTGAAAATTATGACAATATAATACAATATTATTAAATGTAACTGTAGCTCCTACCTTTTGATGAACTACATTGGATGTAAACAGTTTACATGAGATTAGGAAACACAAATCATTTATGAAATAAATGCTACAATATTCATAATTTCCCTAAAGTTCTTTCCCCCAATACTTAAAACTACTTCTATTATATCACAACCAGCTTCGGTGGCCACTTAGTCTAACGTGCTACTCTCGTGTTAGACTAGACTGCCGAATATGGGGAGATCAGGGTTATATATCAGCAAGGTGCGCTGAGGTTTTTTCCTTAACGATTTTCCACTCTCCTTCCACGCTAATGCGGGTGAATTTCCTCTCAATTAGGCCTTCACAATCCCTTACCCACTAGTGTAAATAGTACATACATAGGCGTATAGCCCGGACGAGTAATAAAACGTGGTGATAAAAAAATTAAAACTATATTATATTACAAACTTTAAAAATAGTAAATCTGCACTATCTTGTTTAGTGTATAAGTTATTCTTAGGGAGTTCAGACTTTAAAAATAAAACGTAATATTCATCTAATGACATTAATTATACCGGTACGTTGTTTACATATTTTTAGATAATATAATATTTTATGCTTTACATTATACAAACATAATATGTAATACACTACACTAATACACAATACAATAATTCAGGGATCGTCCATGAGACTTTTGGGCCGCATTTGATTTTGTTCTTAAAACTAATAAATGAATTTGGGAATAGAGAAATTATCATCTCTTATGTTGACTGCACTGGAATTATTTAGTATTGGTTTGGATCCATTCCTTGTGAAATAAATAGTGTGTGTTTATGTTTTCATATAGCCCACAGTAGAGACGATAGTGGATCAGAGTAGTTATTGATCTCCGTATAAATAGGCAACCTCTCGTACACCCCTGTAGTTTGTGCTAGCCTCTCACAAGTTCGTCAGTTTGCGCTCAATCATCCAAACCTATCGTTTTGTCGCGTATAGTCCAGTTTTCATAGGATAAGCCTTATTTGAAAGTTAGAAAAGTCCATAAAAACAAACATTCACGTATTCATACGTCAAGTCATGTGATAAGTAGTTGTCACTTTTGATGGATATTATCAATACCTATAAAATAGCACTATTGAAATAGTAAAAAGTTACCAATTTGGACAGCAAAAAATTCTTGTATTATTTAAAATGTCCTTCTTATAAAAATCGGACTTTATGTTAACTGTTTTTATTACTTTTAACTCTATAGTGTAAGTGAGAAGTGTAGAAAAAAAGTGTAATGTCCTACAACAAAGTGCTATATAAGTGCTTTCCATTAACGCAATTTTTAATAATGTTTGTGCCAAATTCTTGCACCGAGAAAATCACACCTCTTCTCATGATTGACATCTTGACGAAGACCAACACAAGTGCAACCAAAACTCAAGTGCATTAGATTAATTAAATAAAATTGCTACGCATTCTTACATCAAGAAGATAAAGTCTCCTTTCTCAGCTAAAAGGTTTACTACGTCCGACAGAAGTGCGGCATGAAAATGGTTACAATCCTTATCTTCAAAACTTTTTTTGGCCAAAACAAATCAAATATTTCTCCAGTAGAAACATAGATCTTAATTTTATTCACATGCTGACCTCAACCGTTATTGGATATCTTTCAAGGTTGTCCTGGAATTTATTGAAAATATTTTCTCTTGATCTAAAAAGTTTTCGTCTAAGGCTAGTCTGCTCATGACAAATATACATCTGTTGATATCACCATGTTTCTATTGAAGCAATATTTTATTTGTTTTGCTATAAAAACTGCAAAATAACCTTTTCTTGCATTCTTTACACTCCTACCTTAAGCTAGAAAACTTTTTTTTTGTTTCTACTAGCTTAATGATAGCAAGCTAAAGCCTGGCACAATAAAAATTGTGTTAATTGACCAGACTTAACTAAAGTATGGTTTGCAAAGTTTGTGCTACACTTCTGCCTATCACAATAAAGTTGATGGGCTTAAAAGTGGGTGTGGTTTTATTCTTGTTAGGGTGCGGCACAAAAATTACAAATTGTGTCAATCGATAACACTTAATTACTCACTAGCTACGGGATGAATTTAAAAGTGAATGCTCTTATTGTGTTTGATAACTTCCCAAGCGAGTTACCTTCAAACTGGAACAATTCATGAAGAAAACAAACGGTTTGGTCACGCAGGGGTCTATAATCTCTTATATTAAATGATGGGATGGTCGGTGGTGATTCTTGATAGCTATTATCTTCCATACAGAGGTTTCAATTGTAATTTTAAAACATAGTTTTACTTGTTCATTGTTTCTAAACGCTCATACTCCAACAAGCATTACGTTATCTCCACATATACTTTACAGTAGACACTTCAAACTTACAGCCCGAGGAACGTATGATGAATCAACACACCATTAGGCCTGAGTATGTTTTATATTATTATTATTACCGCGTCTTACTACCCGTTCGGGCTATACGCACTTACGCTAATGTGTAATGGTAGGGTGATTGTGAGATGAAAATGGAGGACCTACAGTTTAACGTGGAATCCGAACCACGGTGGAGGTCTGGCATTCCACAAATTCGCAAGTTGTGATTAATACACGTCTTGTCAGAGGTGAAGGAAGTGTTTGGCAATCATATAAATCCATGCCGGGACCGAGGATTGAACCCCGGACCCCCAGCACACAAGTCTGGCACCTTAACCCTGGACCACCAGGTCACCCTCTAATTTAACAAGAATGCTTGCTCGACACTGATCAAAGTCATCATCGTCATCAATAGCTGTTTCCAGCCTGTGGCCGGGTCAGTTTGGTCAATCTTCCTCTATTCTTTCACCATTCCTCCTCTTTTAATCACTTCCATTCTCCTTCTCTCATTTGCGCACTTGCTGTTATCTTCTTCTCCCATCTCTTTCTTGATCTTGATCTACATACAGTACTTCCTATTTATCATTTTATTTGAGATTCTATCCTTTTCAATCCTCATTGCATACCCACACCATATCAGTCCTTATTTCTCTATCTCGTATCAATCCTGTTTTTCCTAATGACAGCTATCATTCTCCTCACAACCTTTAATACCATGGCCTCCACTTTCATAATCTCTATTACATTAATTTTCCATGTTTCTGCTGCATTTGCGACAATGGATAGAAAATATGCCTTGTACAATACTTCCTTACATTTCAAGAGCACTTCTCTTCTCCATAACAGGTATCTTACACACCTATATAACAACTCTCCTTTCTGTCCTCTTATTATTAAATCATCTCTACTCCCACCCTTGCCCTCAAGCACGATTCCAAGATATTGTATACTCTATACTTTCTTCACCGCTACTCCATCCAACTTTATAGCTTTACTAGGCCTTATATTCTTCCTTGTTACTACCATAACTTCACACTTAACTGGGTTAAATCTTATTCCACGCTATTTCACTTCCTCATTCTATTCCTGTAGCTGTTCCTGTACTTCCTCTTCCTTCTCCCCCCCATACCGTCAAGTCATCAGCAAACAACATGGCTTTCATTCTTTCCTTCCCTGGTTTCCTCCCCTCTGTATTCACGACCATTCCCAGTACCATTACAAATAGTGGTGGTGAGAAGGCACTCTCCTGCTTCACTTAATGTTTTATTTGAAACCCCTTCGTTTTAATACAACATATGTTATCCTCATACATTCTCTTCACAACTCCTTGGGGGAGTGGGGGTGGGGGGATAGAAGATGAGCCTTATTATCTTAATTCTTAATTTAATCGTAAATGTACTAATTTATAGTTATTTTTACTTATTAGAAAACAATATTTTAATTTTTGAAAGGTGTTCTTCTCAATATTTTCAAATTTCAATGTAGAACTTCTGATTTACCATGAAAGTTTAACAAGCGTGCTTTACAGGTATGAGTAATGCAAAGGCGCATTTGTTCAGAGAAGATTTTTCAAATTTTATACATCTGTCACTTTTTTAAATAGCTAATACAGATATAATTCTTATAAAAGGTTAATTATCTGATACAACATCTACATAAATTTTATTTATAGTCAAGGCAATGCATAATTTTACTATATTGGGGGAAAGGGTTTTGAATTTATGTGTTCAAACAGTTCAGAATTGTAGAAGACACACGTCTTCCCCTCTAGGAAAGATCAAATTATTTGAGATATTTATTTTTGTTTTTATTTAGGTCTAACTAAAAAATTATAAAAAGCTTTCCTCGGCCTTCCTTCAACGGGGTCTGAGACTATTCTTCAAAACTAAAAATACGTTCAACTAGAGAATCCATTATTTGTAATTTGTCCTGTCATATACATCATTTACTCCCACGTCGTATCTAAAATACAATCTATTACTGTCAAAATTAATACGCATTGAGGGGTTAGTTAGAACCATGTGAATGTTTCTTTATATGTTATAAAAAAAATGTCGTTTCATTCCACCTACAGCAAGAATTTTCTACAGTAGGCCTACTAAAACTTAAAACATTTCTTGGATATCAGCTAAAGACACATTCTCTCGCCTATTTTCTCTAGTTTATAAATAAAAGTATGAGGCGATATACTTGTTTTTTCCTCCTTATTATTGTTATTACTATTATTAATGTCTTTGTTACTGTCGTACTTTTCTGTGTTGTTGTTGGTGGTGGTTGTGATGATATAATTGAGTAGTAATGTATCAAGTGAAACAAAAAGTCTGGTGCGACACAGTCTGAGGTTTCGAACAATGGAGTGTAATCACGTGAAACAAAGGTCCTCTCCCTCGTAGGTATGCGTTGTCAATAAATGTCAGGTAAAGGGTGTACATAACTTAGGGCAACTCATTTTCAAAGCGGCTCTTTCAAGCAATCTACGGATTAATAAGTTATTAAGTCAATTGTTTGGGATCTCAGCTTTCTGAAGTAACTCTACCCTCTTACTTGGATCGTTTTAAATACAATATCTTAGTGAAAAAAAAAACACAACACAAAACAAACAAGTTTGATTTTAAAATGTTACACAAAAAATACAGACATGTCTATAATTTAAATTGGTTCTGTGTATGGTTTATAGGAATATTCGTTGGAATAAATCTAAGTGTGATCAGTGAGACTTTAGAGTTAAATTAATTTTTTTAAAGATATTATTAATGACTATGAAATAACACCAATAATATAATGAAATTTTATCATTATTATTCACTCAAATAAATATTTGTTTCCTACCAAAATCCCATGTACTGAACACTTTGTTTATCATGAAAGATATTAAGCGTACCTTGATTGTTTCCTTTGTGGTGCAAATTTTATGGTAGGACCACAGTGAAGCCCGTCATAGCAAGGTACAGTATCCACCTTGGCTTCTTTGGTGCTGACTGACAGCTGACGGCTTTGAAAAGCTACCAGACCAAATTATGTATCCCTACGCCGAACTATATGATATGTAAAAACATGTGTTTACCAGCTGTCAGTCAGCAACCAAGAAGCCATGGGGCTGCTTTAAGTTTTCACCTTAAAGGGAGAGATCGAGACTCAAATCTTGGTCCGGTGTACAGAGGGTGATTTTTTCTAAATGGTTCTCCACTCTTCCTCCACGAAAATACGGGTACACTTCCTCTAAATATAAGCTTCCTAGTTTCTAAAATCATTAGCATAGTTTAGTAAATAAGCATATGACCAGAACGGGTAGTAAGACGCGGTGCTAAAAAAAATCCTATATGTGTAGAATATCACGTTAAGAAATATTACACCAAAAGGATAAGAATCAGCAAATTTAGAATTCAACCTGTAGCTGTTAAAACAAATTAGTCATCTTTATCTATCTTGAATATCACTTCTAGTAGCCATGGTAGGATAAGACAACAGCCGAAAACCGAAAGGAATTTGATTCGGGAAGTTTCATTTTTATTTGAGCTAGATTAAAGTTATCATAACAAGTTCTTGCACGCACTTATTGGATTGGAAACATATCTTCTAATAAAATAAATGGTTTCAAAAAATTGACTTTTTTTTCTTCTTTCCACTAAAAGTCTATTGTCTGTGGTCAAATAGCAATTTAAAATAAATTATTCTTCATAGCATTTCTCTGCTTAGAAATCATTCCACCGTTTTAAAGACCTTTACTTGCTTAGTAAGGACATTAATAAAGATAAGAAAGAATCTAAAGTGAGAACTAACCTGTTGAGTAAACTGAATTGTTACTTAAACTAAAGTTGTAAATTTTGGTAACATAGTAAAATAGATTATTTCATTTGTAAATTTCTAAATTGAAAAACTTTTTAATCTCAAGAATCTATTTCACCTTTTTAGTTAATCCATCACATTGTAAAACTTGCGAACTATATACGTATTCACATCAACGGGATATAAGGGGACGTCCTTTATTACGTAAGGTTATTTTCTCCTGATTTTTAACCCCCTATTCCTCCTGTAAGGGATCGTAAGATCTTCCGTCAACCTCCCTTCCCCTCCCCGCTATCTTACGTAATTTCTTACGAGTTGATAAATTAGATTATTTTAATAGTTTATTTATTTTTAGAACACTTTAAATCAGGGACTGGCGACTAATTGATTTTATAGCTTTAATTGCAGTAAATAAATTAATAATAAGTGAAATTTTATAATTTATGTCCTAGCAAATTTTTAAAATGTTTTTTTGGCCATAAACATTGATAAAAGAAACCTTTCGTAAGATAAGCAAAGTTTTTTTTAAAAAAAAACACCTCAGTACATCAGGCCAAGATCCGAACCTCAACTTGACTGAACCAGACTAGTTGAGAGTGAATCATGGGGGCAACACATGAAAAGTGTTGTCAGAAAAGCCTCGTAGAATGTCCAGCCCTGTGGATGTGTGTTCGTGAAGACTTGTAATAATGTCAGTCAGGTAAGTTGTGAGAGAATGTCCCCCACAACAGACAGTCGCGCGCAGGAATACTGAAGTGAGGGGTTGTCGGGACGAGACAGTACCGCCCTTTGTGCACTCAGTTTATAGAGGGAGCTGCTGTTCTCGCTCTTTCTGATGTGACTTGGGATGGACATCAATGTACCGACTGATATTGTAACATCGTTGAAAACATTATATCGTGTGCAAAAAATCGTTTTTATATAACAAAAATCATCAGCGATTTTTTTTATATCCATTGATTAACTTTAATTACAATTTAAACAAATTGTACTCATAAATATACTTAAGATAATAAACAACACTATATCCAAAATACCCATATTATTGTATCGATGTCTTGGACATCGTTACGAAACATCATTGGTTAAAAATCATCGACCAACAAATATTGATGACGATGAAAATATTGAACAATGACCCCTGAATCATATATATATATGTGTGTATGTACATATGTATTAAAAAATTACAAATTAACAATTAGCTTAGGATTACCCAAATACAAATATTTCCGTCTGAAAATCGAATTAAATGTTATTTTTTACCAGTAGCTTCATGGGGAATCAAAGTGGGTTGGAATTATCAAATTTCTCAAATTAACCAATGTCAAATTGGCTAGATCCTACTGTATAGGTATGTATGTATGTATGTATGTGTGTATGTATGTGTATGTATGTATATATATATATGTATGTGTATGTATGTATGTATGTGTGTATGTATGTATGTGTGTATGTATGTGTGTGTGTATGTATGTATGTATGTATGTGTGTATGTATAAATATATGTACGTATGTATGTGTGTATGTATATGTGTGTATTTATGTATAAATACTATATAAAAATACATATACAATGATTTTTTACCATAGATACATAGGCCTATATATATACACACACACACAGTAGGATCTGGCTAATTCGACATTGGTTAGTAAAAAAATTTGATAATTCGAACCCACCATATTCCCCGTGAAGTTACTATTTAGATAAAAAGCAAAAAATAACACTTAATTCGGATTTCAGAAGGAAATTGGATAGTTCTAAGCTCATTGTTAACTTTTTCGAGTTTGAATTCATTTCGAACCTAACTTGACGATCTTTATAAAACCACCCATTATGCCAATAACGTCAACCAGAGTTAACTGACGCATAGTAAAAATATAAGATTCACTGAATCCAGACCAGACGTAAAATACAAACTTTATAACGCAATCACTGACCTTTAAGAGTTCGTTTATTGCGTCAAGATAAGAAAACTACTACAAACTAAGTTAAAAAAAAATTTCTACGAAAAGTTCAAAAACTGATTTAAGTCTGCAATTTTCTTATGTTAATTTTTCCAAGTTTTTACATTTCTTGTTTAAATGATTCTTGTATTTTCATGTAGCCTAAATATATCATTGTATTGTGTATGTGTGTTTTATATATAGCATATAGAGTATTATAAGTGTGTTTATATGTAGCATATTTTGAGGCCATTAATTTATTATCTACCAGCTGCCTCGTTACTCATAAAAACGGTTAATTTGAATTTTGGATATTTCGAATTATTGTATATATCCCTTGAACTTCGAATTAAAAACGTCCTATTGTATTATGGATGTACTGTATATATATATATGTGTGTGTGTGTGTGTGTGTGTGTGTGTGTGTGTGTGTGTGTGTGTGTGTGTGGAGTGCATGACCTTTACAACTTCTCAGAGCAAACGCTTCCCTCACGTTCATATAAAAACTGTGGTTGCTTACAGAGACGGGTTTGCCCAACATTCGATCATCCACATTATTCGCTAATGAGACGTGCCGTATTGCATTGTACTTTATATGAGTCACTTCCGCTATAACACGCGCGTTCGCTACAAGGAAGAGGTCTTTATTATTAGTATTATTATTACTATCATTATTACATCGGCCAGGAAACGATGACGCCATTCCTAGACGCCGTAAAAACTTGCGTGAATGACTTTTCTTGTTAAATGATATAATAATAGCGCGTGTCGCACATAATGCGGATTATGATATTAATATCTATCTCGGTAGAAGAGCAGGTCTGTGTGTGTAGTCACACGACTGCTGATAGAGGAAGACACTTCCTGCGGATGGTTCAGTGATTTCCTCTCGTAGATTAGGTGGCGCCAAATGCACCTTTGCACCTGTGGATATGATACGTCTCGCAGGATACGACTGTCATATCACCTACCTGGGGATGGGGGGGAGGGGGAGGGGTGACTTTGGGAAAACCGCGTCGGTGGTCACACAGTTTAAAGTCTGGCTCAGGGTTAAAAAAAATATAAACGGTCATCCTCCTGCCGAAGTTAGTTAATTTATTCGTGGTTGAGTGTTTGTATGTAATTTAATGTTTAAAAAAAAAATATAGGGCCTATTTGTAGACAAACAAAGCACCTATATTTCGGTATTTTACAGGAGAGTAATGAATTATTTGAAGGGAACATTATAACTTTTTTTAAACATTTTGAAAACCTACTTCGGTGATCGAGTGACCTAAGGTGTTACTCTTGCACTAGACTAACTGTCGATGATAGGTAGATCAGGGTTCGAATCCCGGTCGGCTGTACCGAGAGCGTTTTTCCTCCAAAATATTTTTCCACTCTCCATGTACGCAAATACGGGAGTGCTTCCTTTAAATTCCACCTTCCGTATCCCTAGCGCATCCCCTCATGCCTAACACAGATGTAGTAAAGGAAGGGTCACTTGATCATATTTAATTATTTGAAACCCAATTTGGCCCATGATGCATCAACATACGCGATCCAACTCGTGCTCCCCTATCGCATATTGATCCCTATAAAGTAAATTCCCGATTATCCGTGTTAATCAATATAGGAGAATGCACGGATAGAAGTAAAAACGTTAATAATAGAACCATGCTCGGATAATTCGTAAACAAGATAACCTGAGTACGGATGGTCGGGATTTTTACTGATAATGTACACCTCTCTCTTACCCCGAAAGCTAACCTTTGGCGCAGCTGATAAGATAGGTTCATAGGAAGACTTTCATGGTAAAAGAAGTGTACATTCGAGTTATAACCACATTTGTTTCACTGAGGTGACCTGGCGGTCTAGGGGTAAGGTGTCAGATTTCTATGCTGGCGGCCGGGGTTTAATCCTCGGTCTCGGCACAGATTTATCTGATTACCAAACCTTTCCTTCACCTCTGACAAGACATCTTGTGAATGTGAGGAATGCCAGTCCTCCACCGTGGTTCGGATTTCACGTTAAACTGTAGGTCACCTACCATTACATATTAGCGTAAGTGCGTATAACCCGAACGGGTAGTAAGACGCGGTGCTAATAATAATAATAATAATAATAATGTTTTCACTGAACTCGCCTGGTCCATTTATCCCCACAGTTCGTAAACAAGACCACGAAGCGCTACGCGTAGTTAATTTCTGCAAAGAAAGGGCGTTGGGGGAAGGCTGACCCAATAAAAAAAGACTTGAGATCCCCTCGCCCTGACGAATAATAGTGTGAAGCTATTTAATTACGCAGACTGAAGAGACTGGGTCATCAGGCCGCCGCGGTGCCGGTGTGACGGGAGCTGTTCCCCTTTATTATCTCTCTCTCTCTCTGGTTCTCTGGTTATCGGTGAACTACATAAAGAAACTAATAATTGATCTTTGTCTGAACCTTTCACTCTCCATTTCTTCTAGCTTATCTTTATAAATATGAGATATAGGAACTGGAGAGTGAAATGTGCAGGTATATACATATACCTGCATATATATATATATATATATAGGCTATACATTTCACTCTCCAGTTCCTAAAACTTATATCTTATCTTTTTATTCATATATATATATATATATATATATATATATATATCAAACTCTCTTCATCTCAAACTCACACTCTCTATTTATCTCTCTAATTCTCTCTCTTTCTCTCCAACACTCTCTCTTAAACAGTGTGTCTAGCTATCTCTAACTATCTCTTACTTTAATTTTCTCTCTCTAAACTAATCTCCCCCTCTCTAACTTTCTCTCTCAAACTCTCTCTCACATGCCTCACATTTTATCTCTCTTTCACACAATATATCTCCCAAAATTTTACACTATCTTTTTTTCACACACACACACACACACACACACTCTTACATACTTTATCACGCATTCTCCCTCACAAATTATCTTTATATATTTCACAAACACACTCTCACTTTCTGTCATAGACACTCTTTCCCTCCCACACATTCTTTCCCCTCACATACACATACATATTTCTATAAATAATTTAATAATTGTTGATGGTTGAAATTAAGAGTAAACTGTTTTACCGATTTTAAACAATAAAGTAATGAATGCCGTCAAAAATACTATCCTAAAACTAAAACTAAATTTCCCTTCCAAATTCCCTATATTTTCATTGTGTGTGAGCAGCAGCTAAACTGTACAATATTTCTTTGTTTACATCACCATGGAAACCATTATTTGCGTAATACTGTATATCGGTAAATAAAATACTTCTCTTTGGTTAAAAATAATAACAGCTTAATAATTCTCACTTAAGTGGTTCGGTGCAACGAAGAGATAGAGAGAGCTGGGAGAGGGGTAGTTTTAAATTTCTCATCGTGGACGGAAGAGGGAAACTATAAGTTTTGATTCAAATCAAACAACAAAAGCTAAATATCCATGTAATTTGACAGCCTTTGACGAGTAAACTTTTAATCATAAAGTCAAGTGAAGTATTATTATATATATTTTTTTCCCAATAAAAAATCTATAATACATTTTAGTGCAATAATATGCAGGCATTGCTGCAACGATTCACTAGCTATATACATACATGTAGGCATATATATTAAAGTAATACTTAAATTTTAATTTGTATATTTTTAATTTAATTACATATTATATTGACTACAGACATGTAGGCCTACATAGTTTTTATAGAAATAAAATTAAAAATACATAAATTCAAATTTAAGTAGACCTATTACTTTAGTATGTATAAATTGATGTATAAAATATTTTATATTAATAATTTAATTTTACCCTAGTTTCAATCGAATTTTTAGAAATTAAAATATATATAGAATGTATGTATAAGCTTAGCATAATTTTACTTTAGCTTTTATCAATTTTTTTTAAAGACATATATCAATTACGTGGGCCAGAGAAGAGTTAACTTTAATAATGTGATAGTAAAACTAATCATAAATGTTTATATAGATAAGAAATTAATCATACATGTTTATATAGTTAGTATAGCTTGTTTCCTTTTAATGTGGACAATAATTAATACCTAGTATGTTTAAGATAATAAGTTAAAAATATTTTTTTTTAGTACTAAAGCCCTGTAAAAATACTTTTGACAAAATGAAAGGAAATCTAAAATGTGATTGAACAATATTTTAAAATACACACATTAAAACAATTATAAATAAATATACTTTCTTGGGTAATAATCTTTTACAATTTGTTAATATCTGAGGTTGTAATTTTGGTATTGATAAGGTAAGCTATGAATGCAGTTTATTAAACTGATAAATCAAATTATTATAAATCGTGCCGGGGAGGTTGAGGTTTGAATCCCATTTGGGTATACTGAGGGGGGTTTACCCTAATAGCTTTCCACTCTTTATCTACGGAAATGTTGTCTGCATTTTTACCTTTCTTAACCCTCCCTACATCATAAGTGTGAATCTATGCAAATGGTAGGACATACAGGAAGTAAGAAGCGGTGAAAAAAACAAGAAAAAAACTGTGAATTTCCAGATGAAAGAGGCGAATGACAAGGGGTAAACTGGGGTGTGACCCCGGAATTCTGCACGCCCGGAGCAGGCCGGAAGGCTCCAGCTTCTAACATATGACCCCAATACGGAGGAGGGAACATGAGATTGCACTTCCGCGACGCTTTAACATCAAATATTTCAACTGGAAACTTAACTTCAAGCAACAATGTGATAACGAACATTTCAATGTGCGTCTACAACCACAATTTACTTAAAATCTCGCACGAACATTTTAATATGTTTCAATAGCAACAATCGACTTTGTCCAACTATATTACAAATACTTCAATGTGTTTCAATAGAAACAATTGACTTCGTCCAGCTATATTAAAAATATTTCAATGTGTTTCAAAAGCAACAACTGTCTTCATTCAACTATAATACAAGCATTTAAATGTGTTTCAATAGCAACAATTCACTTCATCCAACTCTATTACGAACATTTCAATGTGTTTCAATATCAACAATTCACTTCATCTAACTCTATTACGAACATTTCAATGTGTTTAAATAGCAACAATTTACTTCAACCAACTCTACTACGAATATTTCAATTGTAGGACATACAGGAAGTAAGAAGCGGTGAAAAAAAACCCTGTGAATTTCCAGATGAAAGAGGCGAATGGCAATGTGTTTAAATAGCAACAATTTACTCCAACCAACTCTACTACAAACATTTCAATGTGTTTCAATAGCAACAATTAACTCTAACCAACTCTATTACTAACATTTCAATGTGTTTCAATAGCAACAATTTACTCCAACCAACTCTACTACGAACATTTCAATGTGTTTCAATAGCAACAATTAACTCCAACCAAATCTCGAACATTTCAATGTGTTTCAATAGCAGCAATTAACTCTAACCAACTCTATTACTAACATTTCAATGTGTTTCAATAGCAACAATTAACTCCAACCAACTCTACTACGAACATTTTAACGAGTTTCAATAGCAACAATTAACTCCAACCAAATCTATTACGAACATTTCAATGTGTTTCAATAGCAGCAATTAACTCTAACCAACTCTATTACAAACATTTCAATGTGTTTCAATAGCAACAATTAACTCACACAAACTCTACTACAAACATTTCAATGTGTCTTAATAGCAACAGTTGACTTGACACCAAACAGTGTTTAACCTTTTAGAAAAAGTGCCATGAGTCTTTGTTACTTTTTGATAGACTAGAATTAGGTGAGTTAAACGGTTGCCACTCATTATTACGAGTAATAGGAGTAGTTCCAGTAAACCTGCAACCTCTAGCATTGTAGGGGATTACTGACTTGTAAGTTTGATCAGACTGGACATCCAGTAAAAAAAAAATTCATAATCATATTTGGGTTTTAAAAACTTCACTAAATTTGTCACAACTCCATGATGCGATATCTAAATGGCGCATCGCTACGATTGAGATAACATGTATTGTTTATATTACTACGATTTAGAGAAAATATTTAAATTGAGGTCGTATGACAACAACGTATTTTGTATAAATGATAGAATCCACAAATTCGTAGAAAAATGGTGTTATTTTGAGGATGTCGCATGGAAACTGTGACCGAGATTAAAGTATTCACAGATCCTTTTTAGAATTATCGTGGAAAGAGTGGGAGTGGAGAGTTGAAACACCCATCAAAATAGCGATGTGTTCATTGTTTCAAATACTGAGGGATCCAAAATGGTGACGATGTTCCATTGTCATTCAAGATGATGACGTCACTCTTCGTCGAGCTCTAAGAGTGACGTAATTAGGAAAGAGAGGTGCGCATGCGAGGTGCGCAGCTAACACATCCAAGCCGGCCGGCGGCAATTCAATTCAGTCGAGTTTACACCGCTGCGTCGAATAGTTCTCGTTGCCTAGTCGAGAGTGACTCACTATTGTTGGGGTATTAGTGTGTGTGTAGTGTTAAAATTTGGATTGAAGTAATAACAGCAGTCAGTGACTGACAGAAGCGATGGCTATTTTCTCCGGGAAAACTGTTTACATTGTGCTGGTGATCGCCCTTTGTTTGGCTGATAAAGGTAAGTTACACTCGTTCTTTTTATTTGTGCCAGGAATTATTAATTTGAAAAATTGGTAGATACAAGCAATTAAGTTAATGTGTGGGTAGAGAAAGTTTATGGTTTCTTTTGAGAAAAAAAATACCTTGCAGAGTAAATAATAATGCCATAAAAAACACAAAAAAGTCAGCCATTAAAATATTTTTATGGTTAAGCCTAGTTGAATAGTTATTCAACTAATTAAAATGTCACTATCAGAATACTCACATGCCAGCTTTGCATGGAAATAACTAATAATCCATCCAAAATTGTATTGTGATTTAATTTTCATAAACTTGGAAGGTTAGGTTAAGCTTGGTTGGTTTAATTTTTTTTTTTTATAAAAAGTTTATTGCGGAACAAAAAGATGTTCAAGGCGTGATTGCTGTAGTTTTTTACGTCTCGTGATAGCCTTTGATAGAGGCTAGTCGAGTGAGTAAAAGACAACGAAAACGTTATTGAACCAGAAAGGAATTTTAGATAAAAAAAATATGTGTTAGCATGAAAACTTGTCGTATATGTATGCATTATGTTTATTATTTTTAACAATGCGTACTTTAACCTTGTTCTCAGACGTATATGATATACTCATTTCCTAAGTCTAGTACATTTGAAAATAATTTTAACTGCCCCCCCCCC
>CABEEJ010000771.1:148464-170538 GCA_901482245.1 Timema douglasi
CTTCTTTGGTGCTGACTGACAGCTCACAGCTGACTTCTGACAGTCAACATTTAGGTATATACCTAAATTTTGACTGTCAACATTTAGGTATATACCTAAATTTTGACTGTCATAAGTGACAGCTGCTAAACACATGTTATTACAGATCATATGGTTTGGCGTAAGGATACATAATTTGGTCTGGTAACTTTTCAAAGCCGTCAGCTGTCAATCAGCACCAAAGAAGCCATGGGGCTACTGTAGACTAACTTTACACCTCAAGAATAACCGGCCCCGTGGTGAAGTGAGTGGTCACTGCACCTGGCTACGAGTCTAGCGGTCCCGGGTTCGTTTCCCGGCTGTTACTTTTGAGTATTTTTCGCAGAAGGGGAACTACCCTAACGTTCCCCAGGGATTTGTCGGTTGGACTTAAAACGAATGATGTGTGTGGATTATGGCTGAAAGCTATAAAAGCTACTAAATCTACCTTAACGTATTCATACGTCAAGTCATCTGATCTGCAGCGGTCACTTTTGAGATATCAATTCCTACAAAGTAATATTAATATAACAAAATATTATTGTAGAAAGCAAAAAGTTTATTTTTTGAAGTGTCTTCTTACCAAACTTATCTATGTTGTTTTTTTGGTGACCTGGTGGTCTAGGGGTAAGGTTTCAAGACTTCTGTGTTGGGGTCCGGGCCCCGGGTTTCAATCCTCGGTCCCAGCACAGATTTATCTGATTACCAAACCCTTCCTTCCCCTCTGACAATACATCTTGTGAATGTGTGGAATGCCAGGCCTCCACCGTGGTTCGGATCCCACGTTAAACTGTAGGTCCTCCATTTACATATCACAATTACCCTACCATTTCACATTAGCTTAAGTGCGTATAACCCGAAAGGGTAATAAGACACGGTATAATAATAATAATATTATTTTTATTAATTATCGCACTCAGAGGTAGCCGAAGATTCTTCATTGAGAGAAAGGTTATGTGTTGAAGCCTAATCCTCAAACAAAAGCGGCAAGGGTAACTTGCCTTCTGAACTTAATCCTTCTCAACACGAGTTTATCTTACACCATGCCCTCTGTCTCACATAGCTGCTAACAAATTCAATACATCTAGGTCAGGGGTGGGGAAACTTGTTTTTCTGGGTGCAGCTAAATGCAAAGTTGGACCTTACAAGGGTCTGATATAAAATGTCAAGAAATCACATTTATCAACTACTGTTTACTGAAGGTTACCGAAACTGCTAGGTAAGTGTTCATTCGTCTCTGCTCATAATTCCTGGCATGTTGCCTTGTGTTTTTGTCCCCTACAAGAGTTGCGTCGTGTTTTTGTGTCCGTCATAGTCGTGTCGTGTTTTTGTGTCCGTCATAGTCGCGTCGTGTTTTTGTGTCCATCATAAGTAGCGTCGTGTTGTTGTGTCCGTCATAGTCACGTCATATTTATTTTGTGTAAGACAAGAGTTGCGTTGTAGCTTTATGTCCAAACCTGTACCTCGATTTAATGTCCACAAAAAGAAGGGCGTCCTACCACCCCTACCCCCCTCGAGATGTAATGTATTGTGCTACGTCACGTGGGGGCCCGACACGCGCATGCGTCATGCGGGCTTGGAAGGGACACTCAACTTGACTTCACAGTTTACAGATCAGGAATAAATAATAGGTAGAAGGCGCGTTCTGATCTTCAAGGCAGTAGGGATGGGAAAAACTGCTCCTTTAGTGGAGCAGGAGCAATCTGTTACTGCTCCACTACTGGACCTGTTCCTTTTACCTGCTCCTTTTTGTCACAGTCACTATATTCGAACCTACTCCTAGCCTAGTAGCAGTTATCACGTTCCTTGCTTGTGCCGGCACAGCAACAGCACAATTCTTTGGACGAGTGCCTACGGGTAGAAATTTAAATGTCAAAACGAGATAAGAACTGAGTTGTGCGCATGCGTGAATACGGAATAAGTATTTTGTTTCCATTACACCATCTAGAAAAACTATAAATTATTACACTTAAATTTTTTTTAACGTTGGTGTCTATACTATTACCTATACTAACTTAATCTATATTTAACGGTGATGTGTTCAGGACTATGCTAATTTCTAAGCTAGTTTATTTGTCAACGTTAAAACTTGTCTGCTTGAATGGGCATGTGTAGGTGTTTATTTATATTGGTTTCTTATTCAGCATTCGCGCATGCGCAACATGTACACTTGTATTGTTATTTTTCTTCTTTCTTGATCTTTCACTTTGCCGGATCTACGCTCCTCTCGGAACAAGCTTGCTGTATTGTCAGCTGGTTTGATCTTTTCGTTTAATAGCATAGGAATCCGCTTCGGTGGCCGTTTGGTCTAACGTGCTACTCTTTTAGACTAGACTGCCGATGATGTAGAGATCGAGGTTCGAATCTCAGTCGGGTTCACTTAGGGTGGTTTTAACAACATGGTTTTCCACTTTCTCTCTACACGCAAATGTGGTTACACTTTCTAGCTTCCTATTTATATAAACTTCCGAATTTTTAAAACCATTAGCGTAATTAGTACACGATCATATAACCTGAACGGTTAGTAAGATACAATCCTAATTGTAACTGTTATATGTCCAGACAGGAAAAAGGAGGGATTGGTAGAAGTATCTAACAAGTCAGCTTTTTTAAATACTGTCAAAAATGTTGGCATTGCAGGACTTGGAGGGGCTTATCTCGTTCCATGTGCTAAGAACAATAATGCTATTGTACTGTCTTCTACATCACCTTTAGCAAGATTATCTATAGTGAGATTCTGGTAGGAAGACCAGTAATTGAGTCACAAACACTAGTAAAACTTATTTCATATATTCATAACTTAAGTCATGTGATTTGCATTTTTAACTTTTGATAAATACCATCAATACTTATAAAATAACATTAATAATTAATTATAATGCTTTCAATGTTGACCCAAAAAAAATTATGTTTGAACTTTCTAGAACTATTCTTCCTACCAGAATTATATTAGGGCTTTTTTTTACACCGCGTCTTACTGCCCGTCCGCTTTATACGTATATGTACTAATTACGCTAATGTGTTAGGAATAGTGATGGTTGATTTTAGAGGAAGTGTACTCGCATTTGTGTGGCGTGAGAGTGGAAAACAATTAGGGGGGAAAAAACCTCAGTTCACCAGACCAGGATTGAACCCCGACCTCCCTGTCATCAGCAGTCTAGTCAATTGCAAAAGTAACATGTCTATACCGAAACGGGTATCAGCTTTAATACGAGTATATTGCTCTTGATACCATACTGCACGCATTATATTAATTATACGTTTTATGGCTTGTGTCACCCTGCCCCCCATACACACACACACACACACATACACATTGACTCAGATAGGGAGATGATTCCCCCTGTAGTTACGTCCTTGATGCCATCAAACTTTATATTATATTCTATCACTAAATAAGCATTTTCAATCCCACTCCATCAATGTTTTATAATCAACCTGTCTTAGCACCCACTCGCGTTAGACGCTAATTCTAACTATGCTGATATGCTATGGATAGAGAAGGTTGAACTTATAGGTAATGTAGCCACATTTGTGTGAAGATAAAATGAAAAACCATTTAGTAGAAACCACTCTCATTAGGCCTACAACCAACCAAGATTAAACCTAGAACTCTCCGTCATGGACAGCCCAGATAGTGAGAGTGCGAGAGTGACGCCAGGGACTAGGGGTCGGCAACTTTTTTGATATCCTGGGTCTTATGGGGTTAAATAGAATTGTTGAGTTGATGTGAAAAATGTAGAGCAAAAAATTCCAACTTTAAATTTCTCATGTATTAATTAGTTATTAAGTTTATTAATAGAACACAATTGTTTGTTTTCTAAATATTTTGTGGGCTACATAAAATCAGTTAGTGTCCGTAGGTTGCTGAACCTTGCCTTAAGCCATTTTATCACTAAGCGGGTTCCTTCAATGTTCATCATTAATGTATGCAATTTATTGTGAAAATACATCACATACTTTGCTTGTATTGTGGAGATAGCGTTTTGTACTATGACATATTTCCTCCTCAAAACTCATTTGTGATTCCCCAAACCAACTCTAAATTAGACCTATAATAGATAAGTAAGGTTCCGTTGTGAAAATAATACACGTCCATTCCACTGTACGACTGCTCCAAAATACCCCTGGAGCATAAAGGAACAAGGTTGCTCCGGACCTGTTCCAGCGCGGTCTGTGACAGAGAGACCAGAAAGTTTGCTCCGAACCTGTTCCAGCACTGTCTGTGACAGAGAGACGAGGAGCAAGTTAACTCCGAACCTGTTACAACGCTGCCTGTGACAGGGGAGGAGCAAGGTTGGTTTGGACCTGTTACAACGCTGCCTGTGACAGGGGAGGAGCAAGGTTGGTTTGGACCTGTTCCAGCGCTGCCTGTGACAGGCGAGGAGAGAGGTTAATCTGGACCTGTTCCTGCGTCGCCTATGACATAGAGACGAGGAGCAATGCAAATTGCCAAGCGTTTATAAACACGTCTTCTATGACGTAACTACTTTGGGCTACCATCTACCGGATAACTTGTAACGATGCAGCCTTGACAGTAGAAGCTCGGAGAAAACAAATGGGAATACAATACAGTTTTTTTATAATGGTGGAGTAATAGGTGGAAAGTTTCAAACGGGCCTGTGACAAGAAGGAACAGCTCCTTTCGTCTGTCAGGAGCAGACTGTGACTGTGACGTCAGAGGAGCAGTGACAAAGGAGCAGGTTGTGATTTCACAACCCATCCCTACAAGGCAGGCAGCTGGGAACAGATTCATCCTATAATAACACAACTAGGGGGGGCGACTTCTTGGCGATACTGCGATGAGCATACTTTACTAGGATTTTGATAGGAAGAAACTTCTAAAAAAACAACTTATTTTTTGTGGTTAGCAATTATTACATTTTACTAAATTTGATTTGTGTAATTTTACAGTTTTTGGTAAAAATTTACAAGCAAAATACCATTATTCCAGTCGAAACCGGCACAAAATGTCAAAGTGGTCGTTGTTGATACCTCAAGTGAAAAAGATCGTACAGTTTGGATGTAAAAAAAAAAGGTGAAGTTCTTGGCTAGACTGCGGGGGTATTAGCCATTCGAAAAACATCCCTGTTATTGGCCAACCATAGTGCTACTAAAGTTGTTTTTGAGATACAACAATTTTTATAAGAAGGGCTTTTTAGAAAATAAAAACTTATTTGAGGCCAAAATTGATAACATTCAATGTAATTAGTGTTAATACATAATTTTTTATTGGTCTCACTACCATTTTGGGTTGCAAAGGTTACATAACTAATTACGCAAGTGTGTTAGGGATGGAGGAGGTTAAATTTAGAGAAATTTCACCTGTATTTGCTTGGCGGAAGAGTTGAAAAACATTTAGGGGAGAAAAATTCCCTCACTACACCCAACCGGAACTAGAACCCCCAATCTGCCTATCATCGGCAGTGTTCTTTAAAAAAAAATCAATATTGATATAATTTTAAATAAAAAATAACTACTACATAGTAATTATTTGTTACCAAAAACAAAATTTAGATGTAACTCACACTCCTTTTTCCTAGAATTTTTTACATTTCCTATTAAGTATACTTAAAAAGATTAAACCTATGTGAAAGGTTTTAAATCCCATGCAATCAAATGGAACAAAGATTTAACATCCCCAAAATTAATGATGTCCATCGACACCTATGATTAAAAAGAAAAAATCGGATCGCATTTTAATTATGTGGGTCGATCATAAGAATCGTTTTATATAACTTTTTATTTATAATATAGTATTACTAAGCAAATAAAAATTATTTCTGATTAAGTGGAGTAGGTGAGCTGGTGGTCTAGGGGTAAGGTGTCAGACTTCTGTGATTGGGTCCGGGGTTCAATCCTCGATCCCAGCACATATTTATCTGATTGCCAAATCCTTCCTTCACCTCTGACAAGACGTGTATTAATCCCAACTTGTGAATGTGTGGAATGCCAGACCTCCACCGTGGTACGGATTCCACATTAAACTGTAGGTCCTCCATTTCATCTCACAATTACACACTAGCGTAAGTGCGTACAACCTGAACGGGTAGTAAGACGCGGTGCTAATAATAATGAATAGGTTGGACATCGGTGACGTTCATCCAACGTCTGCAATAAGGAACCTTCTGCTATCTAATGTTTATCACCTCTCCTACCGTAGATGAGCTATATTATTAACTTTTTTTTATCTATTAGATCATCCTTAAGGTGCAATCAGACTATGCCTATTACCCTGCGTTTTGAGGCATGTTTCCAGAGACAAATAGGCGCATGCGCTGTCGCACGTGTTTCCCACTTCAAGTGGGAATCATTTTGGCTTTTGCTTGCAGCTCGAGGTTCAACTATTTGATTAGTGTGGTTTTATTTTTACTAGAATATTATCGAGTGGGAGAAGGATTTCTGTTTGTGTTTTATTGAAATTAAAGCCAGTGTTATGTGAAAGTAAAAATAAATACTATAAACACCGACAAAAAAAGAATTGATGCATTAAAAGAACTCACCGAAAAAACATAGAACTGAGTAACAGGCTTTCTTAAAGAAGATCGAAAGTTTAAGATCCTCTTTACACAATTATTAACACACTTAAGTTCAAAATAAAATAAATGGAACGGGTACCGATGAAGTTTATATATCATGGTTTGCTTATAATCATCTTATGTTCATTTTTGATACAGACCTAGCAAGAGTTGGACTGGACACAATAAAATTAATGTCAGTGAGGTAAGTTTGTTAAATTAAAACAATGTTATTAATAAGTAATAATTAGCCCTAACGTTGTAGATTTTACATGTAAAACTGTAATTGATGTTTTTTAAGGAAGGGGAAATTGAAAATAAGAAGTTTTAGTTGAAATTGATTTTATTGAGGTTCTAGCTAGGTAATACACACATGAGCAGTAACTCATTGTTTAGACGAACTTATTTCAAAATATCCACCTCTCGTCGGCGTTTCAAAAATTCACTCATACAAAAATTTTGTTTTTCGCTTTTTAATATTTGAAATTAATATTAAAGCGGCACAAACTCCGACAGATAATTCCTCAGACGACGACAATTGCAAACTGGAAGGTCTTTCGAAGTGTGAACTAGAAGGTGAATGAATGCCCCAAAGGTCTGCCTTATAAATACTGGAGGAAACCAATAGTACACTAGCCCCATGGATTCTTTGGTGCTGACTGACAACGCACAGCTGACGGCTTTGAAAAGTTACCAGACGAAATTATGTATCCCTACGCCGAACCATATGATCTGCAAAAACATGTGTTTAGCAGCTGTCAGAAGTGAGCTGTGAGCTGTCAGTCAGCACCAAAGAAGCCATGGGGCTACTGTAGCATGCAATATTGCAGTGGGGAAAGGCATCGTCTAAATGAGCCTTTACTATGTTTAGGGTCTACCTTCTCATCTTACGCAAACTTTTTTGAGAATTCCCTCGTCTTATCAGGTTCCATCTCGGTATATTTTTAAGATGAATTCTCTGTCCTCGCATGTGTGTGTCTTTTGGTTGGATAAGGGAGGGGTGGAGAGTGGAGGGGGGGATGGAATGGCTGAGTGACGTGATGTTGATGGCAGTCCAGGGGTAGCACGAGGGTAGGAAGGGTGTGTTGTGACGCAAGCGAGCGGTTTCATAAGGGAGGCGGCGGCTACATGTGACTCATTACATCCCTCATCGCGTCATGTGGAGACAGGAAGGTCGCTCTTTCTCTCTCTTTGTTGGTCCTCCCCTTCCATCTTTTCTTCACTACTCTCTAATTCTAACCTTGTCTGCCCTCCTCGGTTTCATTCCTCTTTTTCTCTCACACACTCTCGACTCGAAGAATCAGGGCGCCTTCATAATCAAGCAACATTTTACAAGGCTGTTGAAAACAGGGGCTGTGACTTCACCCCTTTTATGCCCTTCCACCCGAGTTGTATTTTGCTACCCTTTTGATGTCCGTACTGAGCAAACGAGAGGACCATGTGAATTTCGTGAAAAAACGGAAAGTCTATATCAATTACATTTTTAGGGTGAGGGGTGGGGGTTTAGAATGGTTTCATTTAATCTAATATGCACTGATTTAACCAAACAAGCAAATATAAAGTGAAAAATATTAAATTAAACTTATTAAAGAAGAAATAAGAGACATAATATAATATTTATTTGAGATATTTAACGTGAACTTTTTGGACTGACTATTTCAGCACACGATAATTTCTATGAGCGATAGTGAAAGAGCCTATCAATTTTGCCGAGAAAATTATTTCCACATACCTTCCAGGTTTGTTTTACATGCCTCAATCGACATGGGACCGACAGCTTTATTGCCAGAGGATTTTTATCGCGCAAGAAAAATCTATTGAACTCGGCTGGGTTTGAACCCATGAGCATGGGAGACAAAGATACAACGATAAACTAGTTTATTTAAATTATTGTTAGTATTTTTTTGTGAAAGAAAAATAGTGTTTAGGACCTAGCTTACATTTTATTTAACTGTTTATTTAGTTAGCAGCCTACTCCGTAAATCAAGAATATTACTTTACAGGGAAAATAATGTTTATCAATGACATATTACATAAAAGCTATTAGTTTAAATAATTACAAACAATTGACCAAATTCTTCTAAACAATATGTTTTAGTTTATCACGGCAATAAAAGCTTTGCTACTCAAATAAGAAGAGAATGTCTTTTAAGTTTAGATTGTTTGTGTATTTTATTTAAAGTATTCGATAACTAAATACGGCCGGGCCCTCCACTAAAATGCGTGTACAATTCCTCTAAATTATACTACCATAATCTCTACCTCATTATTGTAAATATGTGGATAAATCGAACTAGAAGTAAGACATGGTACACGGATAAAATACATTTATTTCCTAGAACCTCTGAAATAATCATTTTGATAAGAATCTCACTGCCACAACTTTGGCGAGTTCTTAGTTTATAGCGTTCAATTTTATTTTTTTCCCTATATTTTTTTGTTTGTCTGGACATGTAGAAAGGAATGTGAGGGGGGTGTGTGTGGCCCTCGTCTCTAGGGAAGTTGCCCCTAGTTGTGTATATCTTGTAGTCTCGGCTGTACCAGGGGTGTGTTTACTCCGTCTCTAGGGAGTGTTCCCCCTCCCGCCACCACGATAGGCCTGTCGCCAGACACGAGTGACTTTTAGATCGGGAAAACTTGTAAGTTGGAAGCACAGTCCAATCTTCGGAGGAAAGGCCTTTTAGGAAATATACAAACATACTTTTTTTTTTTGCGGCCAAACTTGATAACGGTCCGTCTCACCAGAATTAGAACACTGAAGACCCCACCACATAGCACCCATGGTACAAAGTACTGTCGAGGAATAAAATATTACTTAATTTTCTATTTATGTAGGTTTTTTCAACATGTTTAATATCTGAACAACCCGAAGATTTGGTTCAGTAGGCTACTGACTTGACTCTGACGAAATCAGTTTTGACACGGAGGTTGGTTTACCACGTCATCGCGCCAAATGAATGCCAGTTGTAGTTATATTGGTTTGGATCCCTCTGAAATATGTAAAAAATCATGGATGAAGATAATTTTTCCCGCAGTATTTGGCAAAGGACACCATTTCCCTACACCAATAAGAAGCTAGCCTTCACAACACCTGTCGTCAGGACTCTTTCTATTAGTTAGTTTTTACACTGTTGACGAAGGGAGCAAGAGGCAAGGGGTATGTCATATATAAGCCGCTTGTGCGTATGTTTAAGGGCACAAGCAATGCAGTCTGGGACTCACAGATGTACAAGCAAACAAAAATCCAGTCTCACTGGCACTAGCACTGGCACTGGCACTCGCAGTCTAACACAAAATACAATAATGTACGTTAATATCACAAGTGTGTATTGATATAAAGCATTCAATTGGAGTATGTATCAGTAATTAACAGATGTAATTTGAATAAACCGTGTGGGAATAAACATCCATCAATAGTTCTCTTTCTTACATTTTATTAAATATACCGATTTAATTATTGCTCGACTACGGAGCAATTAGCACCTGGATAAACGGTATCTATTCCGTACAGTAATGATAGGCGCTCGACCACGGAGCTATAGACAACCTAAATATCATCACAGCAATATTATATCAGGGAAAACATCCTTATGTTACACAGTGCAATTTTATTTCCTCATCCTTTATCCTAAAGTGAGGTTAAGTTTCTGCTTTGGTTCAAAGTAAGCTTAACCTTTTAGAATAAACATGATATTAAAATTTTGATATATTGTTAATCTTATCTTTCATAGAAAATCTAAAAAAGGTGAAATGTATTTACGTTAATGTACTGACCTATCATGGGAGAGAATTAGGGAACGAACTCAATTTCATGATTAAATGTTAGGCCTTCACTGGAACGCGAACCCAAAACCTTTGATGGATTTCTCTTCATTTGGTCTGAACTTAGATTCTAATCACATCCTATTGAAGTGACCAAAATTTTATTTCGATAACTCTTTTTCGGAGCTAATTTAAAAGACGTGGCAGAAAGTTTTTAACGCTAAGAAACAACATCAAAAATTCATTTAATAAGAATCGGGTGTGATGATGACGAATATTGTTAGCTATCCACACCTAAATCGTGATCGTATATTTCCGGTGCCCAAATTTGATTAAAATGATCCAAATTGAGTTGATAATAGAATGCGTAACTAAGTTTTATTTTAATCTTAATTGGAGTAAAGCTACGACATATTGTGTCGGGAGTAGATTTTGATTTGTCTCCAAACTTGACCTGTGAATTCATATTTTGCATTTATTTCGGCGGTAGGTGGGGCACTTCGGTTGTCACGTGGTCTAACGCACTACTCTCGTTTTGGGCTAGACTGCCAAAGATGGGGATATCGGGGATCAATCCCGTTGGTTTTTCCTAAATGATTTTCAACTTTCCCTCAGTGAACATAACGGGTGCATTTCTTCAAAAATTCTTTAATCCCTAACCCATTAGTGTAATTAGTACATAGGCGTATAACCTGAACGGTTAGTAAGACGCTATGCTAATTTTTTTTTTAAAGTAACCAACACCGGTAACATGCAATCAGATTAATATGCACATTTATAAAAAAAAATTAGTTACCATCTTGACATCGGTAGAACATGTTTAGTATATTTAGTGCCATTTTGTGCTTCTAGGTAACGTTCTTGACATGGAGATCCGATACTACGTAACACACGTAAATATGTGAGTGACGTGGGCGGTTAATTATTGTATCCTACGCCTAAGTATGAATAAACGTTGTTCTCGCTGGTCTTGGCTCTAAGCCAACTTGTGTTCTCTAGCTACAAGTTTTATTCCTCCTGGCTTCTAACTCGAGTTAGAGAAAACACGAGACAGGACAAGCTCCCCCCCCGTTTTGTTGTTTCTTCATCGGGATCTGATTATTTACTTGGGGATAAGCAATGTCCTCGTTGACAGTCTATTAAAATATGAAATACCACGCATTAAAACATTTGTTTGTTACAATATCTTGTCTATCATTATTTTTATTTTTAAATAAAACAATTTTTTTTTAGAAACGTGTGTTTTTAAGTAAGATACGTTGATCACAGTTAAGAACCAACCAGAGTTAACTGTTTTCATCCGAACGAGCATATTCGACCTCCTCCACGAAATCTGATTTAAAACCCTCTTCGATAAAGGTCACTTAATTCTTTGGTCGAGTTTCTTCAAGACACCTGAAGGAATGGATTATAAGTATAGTTGATTAATTTCTACATATACTTATGGTTCTTAACCAACCTAACTTAACCTAACCTTTCGTGCGTTAACGGATTTATGTCTCATTTAATTTTGTAATTTAATGTGTGAAAATCCCTTCCTCCTTGAGGTGTCGGGAGGTAACTCGACCATTGCTATCGGACTAATTATCTCCGTGGAGGAACTCGATATCCCCGTCCCCCAAATCACTTGGAGAACATTAACCTATCATTTATAATTTGAGCTCAATGATTTATACAGTATTTTTAAGTAAGTTTTGTTATTCAATTGATTTTGAATTACATGTGTACATTTTGTTATTATCTATAATAAACTTACACTTAAACCAAAATTTAAGTGGGTTCATGAAACAAAATAGAAGTAGTTGTGTACAAACACGGTGTCCCACATGTACGCACTTGGTTTTCCACGTGTACAAACAGGGTGCCCCACGTGTCTAAACTTGGTATTTCACGTGTACGAACAGTGTCCCACGTGTGCGACTTGTCGCTGACTTCTCCCAACGCATTTCGGAGGCGAGAGTTTAAATTAGACGGCAAATATTTGCGCTTTGGCCTGTTGCGACCCAAATAGCTCGCCGATAGTCCAACCTCGTGTGTTTACCCCATCTGGACGTTATCCAGGTCAACCATCACCAGTCTTCCATGTTGATACAGTCCAGCGTTGTGAATCAACAGACAAGATGGACCAGCATAGCACTAGCTTGAGGGAACAATTCGTCTGCATCGCACGCTGTCGAACCAGGCGTGCGGACGACGACTACGCGCCAATTTTGGTGGTCTTTGAATTCTTACACTACGTCTTTATTATCCATCCAAGCTATATGCATTTAACTACGTTATAATGGGGTAAGGATTTTTGAGGAAAGGATCCCTCATTTGTATAGAAATGGGATACTATTGAGGATTTTAACCCCGACCTTCTCGTAATTGGCAAACCATATTATACGAGCTTTACATTTAGTCTGCGTAACCCGCTTCGGTGGCGTAGTTAGCTAACGCGCTAGTTTCCTGTTGAACGAGATTGCCGAGGATGGGGAGATCGAGGTTCGAATCTTGGTCGGGTGAATTGGGGGTGGGTTTTCCTAAATGTATTTCCACTCTCCCTCCACGCGAATGCGGGTTCAATTTCTCTAAATTCAACATTCCCAATTCCTAGCCCGTTAGAGTGATTAGTACTTAAGCGTATAACCCGAACGGGTAGTAAGACGTGGTGCTAAATAAAAATAAAAATTAGTCTGCGTGCCCACCTATGTGGGTAAGAAATTTTTCTGAACCTAGTAGCCTGAAAATGTGTAACTGTCGGATTGTTTTGGCAGCCACGCAACACGGAAGAGTAGTTCCAAGAGGTCTGTTAATTCTGCCAGTTTCACAGTTTTTCTTCTCTGTCCTGCGTGTGTGAATCTTATGTCCGATAATAGCCATGACACTCTCCGTGACCCGAAATAGTGGCAGGCTGGCCACACGTCTAAAAAGAGTAGCCTCGCTTGAGATGTGCTCGCACATCCGGACGGGAACAAACCGTTCAAGTTGCCTGGTTTACGTCATCGTGTTTACGTTATCCACTCGATTGTTTGACTATCCATCCTCTTTACGTGAGTTTGTGGACTAACTTTCGAACGGTATGCTCGCAAGCTCACATCGTTCCCTTATTTTTAAATCAAATGAGTACAAAAGTGAACTCTCAAAATACATCATGCTGGGAACGGCTTCTGACACCAGGATATCAACAAAACTTTCCCCCAAGGGATAGCTTGCAGTACCATTTCCTACCAAACTAACCTAGCTCCCCTCCTACTAAGAATTAATTTTACCTTGGATATTGGTGACCTGGTGGTCTAGGGGTAAGGTGTTGGACCTCTGTGCTGGGGTCCGGGGTTCAAACCTAGGTCCCGGCACAGATTTATCTGATTACCAAACCCTTCCTTCACCTCTGACAATACGTGTATTAAACACAACTTGTGAATGTGGGGAATGCCAGGCCTCCACCGTGGTTCGGATCCCACGTTAAACTGTAGGTCCTTCATTTCATCTCCCCCATCACCCTACCATTAGACATTAGTGTAAGTGCGGATAGCCCGAACGGGTGGTAATACGCGGGGCTAATCATAATAATACCTTGGAGATGCTTTACGGAGTAGCAAACTTTCAGCTGGATTACTTATATTGAACGCTGCTGGCGATTCACTGTATAAATTTCCAACTAACATTTTATTATTTAATCCTACCTTCTATCAGATGCGATAGTGCAGCGTTTTTCAAACTGCTCCACGTAACACTTGGCTTTGTCACAGTTATTTCTTATTTCAGGCTCCATCAGGCAATTTTAGAATATTTTTTAAATTTGTTTGTCACACTAAAACATAGCATCAGTGGTCTAATTAGGATTGACAATTTTTCCGAATATGAATAAAAGACATACCAAAACCATAATTGAACATTTTTATGTTTTTCGTTTGTTTAAATGTTTGTAAAATGTAACTGTTGTAAGTTTGGGAACCCCTGATCTAGAGTATTTTCTTTTTTGCTACAAATAAAGTCTTTTCTCCGCGTCTTACTACCCGTCCAGACCATCCGAATATTCACACTGATGCTATAAGGATTATTATTATTATTACCGCGTCTTACTACCCATCCAGACTATTCGAATATTCACACTGATGCTATAAGGATTATTATTATTATTATTATTAGCACCGCGTCTTACTACCCGTTCGGGCTATACGCACTTACACTAATGTGTAATAGTAGGGTGATTGTGAGATGAAATGGAGGACATACAGTTTAACGTGGGATCCGAACCACGGTGGAGGTCTGGCATCCCAAACATTCACAAGTTGTGATTAATACACGTCTTGTCAGAGGTGAAGGAAGGGTTTGGCAACCAGATCAATCTGTGCCGGGACCAAGGATTGAACCCCGGACCCAATCACAGAAGTTTGACACCTTACACCTAGACCACCAGGTCACTTATAAGGATGAAGAAGATACAATTTTGAAAGAAGTGTACCCACATTCACGCAAGACAAAATAACAGGAGACAGTTAGTACACATGGTCTGGGGCTAGAACCCAGACCTCCCCTACCCCGGCAAATCACACAAGACGAGACTGACTCCTTTTAATTTTTTTCATCAGGCTCCAATATAATGTGTACTTTTGTTTTTTTTTATTCAACGATCCGGGCCTCAGTTGTGTTTTCATGACCTACGCCTATGCAAGTGATATAATTATAAATATTGGGAAGAGAGTGTTTATTGATTGTAGAGAGAATGGAAGCAAACGGACCGAGCAATACAAGAGTGCCATACATAATAACTGAAGGGAAAATCTCGACTTGGGTTTTTGTCACTTCTTTCCTGTGACCGAGATCGAACGAACATTCACGATTGTTCACTGTCGCCTCATCACTCACCTCCTCCTAACTTACTCATGTCGAGAAGGTGAATTAGATCAATTAGTACGCCTAGCTCATTTGGAGGAATCGTTCAATTTGAACTAACTTCTCTAGTCAGGTGTGATAACCTCTCGCCCGACTATGCCGGTCTTTCTTGGCTGTGGAACGGAGCGTGAAAACTATATACATTTTATTTTCCCCCGCTCGCAAATGTTTGGAATGTGGGGTGTGATATAAGGAACTAGAGAACATACACAGACTTCGCTGTCAGTGACCGTTTATATCACCTGGTGGTGAGGTACGAGTGAATACACACACACACACACACACGCGTGTTGACGTCATGATTGTTACGTCACTAGCTGACTCGACTGGTTTAGTACTGGTTCACATTCGGTCAGACCATCTGGCTATGGTCCAATGACACAACACCTGTGTTTACGAAACTAGTAATCGTGATCTGTTTTATTCTGACAGCGAGAAGTGTGCGTGTGAGGTGAGCGGGAATTTGAATGGGGGGAGAGTGGTGAACCATTTAGGAAAACCCTCAGAATACCCGCCTGAATTTCAAACCTCGATATTCCCGTATTCGGTAATCCAGCCCATTGCTTGAGTAACACCTTAAACGATAGATGGGTAACATGTGGCTTTTTCACATATTTTCTCAATTATCATGTACCTTCATCGTTTATAAATTACACATTCTCAAACGCCTTAAATTTAATTAATTAAAATAATTTTTTTTATTATTTTCAGCATAATATTAAAATATATAATGACTATTATTTATATATCTATCTATGGTCGGTTAGCACACCATCATATTTTGGCAAATTTTGTCCAAATTTACTAGATTAAGGTGTGTGCTGCTTTATAAGGGATTCGTCAAATGGATTGCGGTCTTCCAATGACAAAAGGTTCTCCATCCTGGCCTTGGGCCACGCAACCGCTAAATTAAGTGATATTAAGTTAATTTATAAGTCGTACCTTGGTACAATCTGATGTATCTAAAAAGTGCACGTTAATCATCTCACCCGCACAAAAAGTTACGGTGTATTTTAACTACAACAAATTAAAAAAAAAAACAACATAAATACGTCGATGTAATGCCTAAATCCCCCCATAATTCCACTCTAATGTCACACATGTAGAATCTTGTGACTACACAAACACATTCACACTATTCTCCTTCCAGTGTCGATCATGGCAGGTAAGAGCGTCCAACCATGAACTTGGCACAGAAGTTGGTTAGAGTCTCGCCCCTACGAGCCCGGTTCGTCCTATTCTCGTAAATTTAGATCGTTTACCACAGATAGCACTTGGGCTACTGCCATTTTCACTCGGAGATACACTACTCAGAAATGATCTATAAACTTTGACACACCCTGTTTAAAGAGGGTCGTGGTCATTGTTCCGAAATATCAGGGTCGGCTTGACCATAGACCAAACATCTTCTCTCAGTGACTTGACTTTGACCCGGGAGTTGGAGATTCAAATGGTTCGAATCTTGGCTATGTGCACAAATCATTGTTCCCTTCACAGTGTGGTTTTCTATCTTCCCCAGGAGAATACTTGTACATTTCATATACATTTCCCTTTTCCTATTAATTTCCCTACCTACTTAGAACGAGTTTTTTTCTTTGCACTGTATCTTACTACCTGTCCGGGCCATTTGCATATAATTGAACTAATGGGATAGGATTGGGGAAGGTAAAGAAGTTAATAATAAATGTACCTGCACTTGGAAAAAGACTCAGGCTACCCGGCCGGGATCCGGGCTCCGCCACCTTCATAACCGACAAACTAAACTAGAGCAGTCGTAATCAACCAGGGCACGCAAATATATCTTAGGGGTTCCATAAAATTAAAAAAAGTGTGTATACACACACACACACACACATATATATATATATACACACACACACACACTTGCTTTGCTCATTGGGGCTACGTCCGCAAACCCTCAGTTTGTTTTCTTTGCAAGTGGATGTAAACTAATGTAATTAAATTCCAGAGCCGTTTTTTGTTAGGTCTTACCGTTTAGCCACAAGATACCTCCAAAAAAAGGTCCGCACCGACTTTAAAGTTGCTCCAACATTTTGAATTTTTTTTCGGGTGTAAAAAATATTTTTTTTTACTTTTTGGAATTTTCCCGTCGCTTACAAACTAAAAGCTATAAATTTACCAAATTTGAAGTTTCTAGCTCATCTGGAAGTGGGTAAACATTAATGTCGGTGAGTGAGTCAGCCATATGGCTTTATAATAGAATAATATTTCATTTAAAACTTATTATTTAATACATTATTTTGTGTGTAGTTTATTTTAGGTGTAGAATGTATAAAATGTATAACTTACACCAAAAGCTTTGGGGGTACCCACCTACAATGTTGAAGATAAATTATATCTGGGAGCATGGGAACAAAAAAGGTCGAATACCACTGGACCAGTGTTCCGCAAACCATTTAAATTCATGGTACATTTAACACTGTTTTGTTCTGAGTACGCACCGTGGCAGCAGACAATTGATTACGCACCCAATACAAATCGTTGTAAGGTCAATGAAAACTAGGAAAGTATAACCTAATTTTTTTTACTAAAGTGTCTTCAACTATTCCAAGATTAAAGGCGGAATTTATTTTTCTGTGCCCGCTTATTTTAACATTTGTAAACATTTCGTTCAAACCGTTAGTAATTAGGGTAAACCATAACTATAACTTCACGCGTAAGCTTTTGATTTTGTCACATGTATTTAAAATAATATCAGTACGTAAGAAATGTGGACAACGCATGGCTACCACTCGCACCAACTTCGTGTTCTTATTGAACAGCGATGAGTGGTGATTTGTCTCTGCGGCACACCGTTTGCGAAACACTGGACCTGGCTATCTTAGTCTAAAGCGATACTCTTGCAATGGACTATTATTATTATTACTATTATTACTACCCGTTCGGGTTATACGCACTTACACTAATGTGTATTGGTAGGGTGATTGTGAGAAGAAATGGAGGACCTACAGTTTAAAGTGGGATCCGAACCACGGTGGAGGACTGGCATTCCACACATTCACAGGATGTCTTGTCAGAGGTGAAGGAAGGGTTTGGTAATCAGGTAAATCTGTGCCGGGACCATGGATTGAACCCTGGACCCCCAAGCACAAGCGCAATGGAATAGACTGTCAAAGATGGAGAGATAGGTCAGGTGCACTCATGGTGGTTTTCCACTCTCCCTCCCGCCAAATTTGGGCGCATTTCCTTTAATTAAAACCTACCAAATCCCCCAGACCTTAGTATAATTAGTATACCTTACATAGGTGTATAACCCGAATGGTTTGTAAATTTGTCAATTTTCTTGGCCAGTAAACATGTACGCAAAACTTGGTCAAATTCTTGAAATGATCAGGAATGTTGGCAACATAAATATATTTTGGAAAGATGCCCATATTCGTTTTAAATCCAGCTACCACTAGTTGGCAAAATGAAGTAAATAAATTGTAAATAATTAAAGCGTGATTTATTATTAACCATTTTATAATTACTATTAATTTTCATGTGTTTTAAAGTGGCATTAAACTTATTTAAGAGATTAAAAATTAAATCTCATAAAGTTTTCGAAAATCATATTATACGTGATGGTACTGTAAGTAGTGGTGTCTGGTTTATGGTGTCATGTATGGTAGGATGAAAAGGGATACGAGATAAAACCGATATTTATATTTCTGCAATTTAAATAGAACAAACCACCCTCACTAGACCCAACCGGGATTCGAATCCCGATCTCCCCGTTATCAACAGGGACTTTATATTAAAAAAAACTGTGAAAAGGCTCGCCACCCAACTCACGTTCTCTTCCACAACCAACTGTTTTACTAAAAGGTTGTAAACATACATACCCCATAAGAACTGTTTTCATGGAAACTTCTCGACCAGCTGTGCCTAAATATTCTAATGCAAGCAGCTGGCCAAGCCAGTGACGGTGTATTTTAGTGAAGTGCTAAGTGAGTAATTGGGTCACACACTCATGTATCCTCGTTGTGGAGTAATTGTTCTCAATGAGAGCGAGTACAGCACATCGACATAGCCTGATGGCCGGCTTCCTGCGCGCGCCATCCTCCCTGAAGACCTCCTCCGCTTGGCTGCGAGCCTGATACACAGGTTGGCTCGGACACAAATAGGACGCAGCCTTGCTTGCTTGCAATCGCGCGGTATATACAGACAGCGAAGAGAGTTTTTTTTCCACTACGGTACTCTGGTTGAAAATGGAACGACCTTGAAATGTAAAAAAAACAAAAACACTCTCGTTTGTCATTTTCACCAGTCATCGCACAATGAATAATAATTGTAAACTCTGCAAAAAAACAAAAACAAGCTGCATGCAACACGATGTATGACAGACACTTTTTTTATTGATCGATTCTCATAGATATTTTTTCTTTACCACATTGAGAAAAAAAGAGTACATATGACGCAAATTGGAAGTCTGACACCTTACCCGTAGACCAGGTCACCCCATACGGTATAAGAATTTTTTTTTTTACTCTTACTGGTATTCTTAGGTATTCATACGTAAAATTTTATGATATGCAGATGTCACGTTTGAAACCTTAAACCTATAAATTCATAATACTAATAATATGTCTTGACAGCAAAAAAAAAGTGTATTTTTTAAAATATCCATCATACCGTAGCTATCTGCAAATGTTGTTTACTCTACATTTATATTTTACACGTGATAAAGGGTTATTTTATGACGTTTCAAACATAAAGTGGCGGGTTTTGCTTGTCATTTAGTTGACAGCTATTCTAAAATCACAGGTGAGGACTACAAAAGAAGGTAGTTACATTCAACTTATTGTAGTGTTTTTTTTAATTCGTGATATTGGAGAGTAAATAAACGAGGTCTTGTCTAAGACGTGACCGTTTCGTAAACATAACTGCAAGTACAGCTAGAGCCAAAAGTAAGAATCAAGTTAGAATGAGTGAGAAATAGGTCTATTTCATTTACACTTTTTAGCAAATCGGGAGGCAAAATTAGTCCGGGACATAAATCTTATTTCGGGGGACTGGTCCTGAAAATACGAGGACGAATAACCTTACTCTAGCTCGGTAGCTTGTCTTACTACTGAGCTAAGGCTCCCGGGTTCGATTCCCGCCATGGCAGAAAAACTTATCATTGGTGAAATGTGGGCTTACCCCCCCTCACATTGATAAATTTATGACCGGAGACTGGATGTAAAGTAAAACCTTACTCCAGCCTCCAGTGTAGGACGTATTGAGGACACCACAGAATAAGAAGTAAGCTGTGTGTGGGTTGTGATAGTTGTAACCTGTTGAGCAATCTATACGGACCACCTGTTGTCTCAGTGTCCTAGGTTATGGCGTAGAATCACAAGCGCATACAACGCTCCCCTTTTTCAGATTTCAATCACATGTTTACAATTTTCTCCGTTTTCTCACATACATATTTTTAAAATTTAACAATCATATAACTATTAGTTACAGTGACACCACATCCTACAGTAGCCCCATGTCTTCTTTGGTGCTGACTGACAGCTCACAGCGGACTTCTGACAGTCTACATTTAGGTATATACCTACATTTTGACTGTCAGAAGTGACAGCTGCTAAATACATGTTTTTGCAGATCATTTGGTTAGGCGTAGGGATACGTAATTTGGTCTGGTAACTTTTCAAAGCTGTCAGTCAGCACCAAAGAAGCCACGGGGCTACTGTACCAAAGATCAGAAATTAAATTATAAACGCTCTTATATAAACATTGAAAACAGTCCACCAAAGAGTATAGCAATCAACTCTGCTAGTTCCCAGACTTACATTAAAAAATATATATATTTTGCCTTTAGCTCGTAAACTATTGAGTTGGTAAAAATATGTTTTAGTTGAAAGTTATTTTACTTTGCTACAACCGTGCTACAGCTTTGTAACGATAAGTTAAGCTCCATTCACGGTAGGAATTACTCTCTAAAAGGTATTTTTTTCCTACAACTATCCTACTATATAATAGATTTCTGGTAGGGAAAAAGGCCTTTCAGAAAACAATTCCTACGCTAAATTGACTTTATTTCGTATTTCAAAGAGTGGTGGGGATAACAGAATTAGAGATGTCTGTTTATTTAAAGCACCTTAAAGCAATTTTAACGGGAAAAATTAGATGCGCCATTTTGTTTTTAATGTAAAACAGTGCCTAGATACAAATTTTAATCAAAATCGTTGAGAGCCACTTTCGATAAAATTGATCTTTTCTTTTCACATCCCTTAACTAAACTACCCTTAATTATAGTGTTGCATGTATAATTCCGAAACCCTCCTCGGGAGAAGCCTATGAAAACTTCAGGTAAAAGGTTCTAACCTGATCGATCAAATGGTTTCGGGTCATGGCCTAGGTACAGACAGACCCACAGACAAATGGCATCATGAAAACTACTTTTACAGGTTCAAGAGGGTAACGAAACGTTAATATACATCCAAAATCTTTATAAAAAAAATTATGATTGCAATACTCCCTCTCTCTGAGGGGTCACGAGAAAGTAAAAAAAAAACTGTTGAATTTAAACTAGTGAAACAGTTTCACAATATTTTAAATTGAAAAACTAGTCCCGATTTCGCTCTTATCAAACGAAGAATGCAAAAAATCACCACTTCGCTACTACCCCCTATAAACGCAACCCTTTCCACCCTAATTGCAGTGTATCACCAGGAATGTCATATTACAACCATATTAAAAAAAGAGGACACAAAGCAATTGTGTGTTGAAACAATTTATGCATTTATAAAATATTAATAGTGTTTTAAAATGTTCGTATATATTATTGTTGCCTTAAAACTACTCAAAATTGCCTAAAAAGACTTTAAAATTACACACACCAAGAATATATGACCTAAAATTCCAAAACAGACCTATACAATATATTATTCTGCAACCGGGGGGG
>CABEEJ010000771.1:170657-199809 GCA_901482245.1 Timema douglasi
GGTCAAATACAGAGCTTATATACTTGTAAGCATTGAAAAAAGAAAGAAAGAAAAGACAACTCCTCAAAATCTGGGCCCTGATAATTATGAATTTTATTTTTAAGTGAAGCTCGATATTAATTTTTAATGTGGCCCATATGTTCAAACGGGCTATTTTTTTTAGGGGTGTGGTGGCACTACGTTTTAAAACAACCTGTCCGGACCATCAACATATTTACACTAATGGGATAGGGAGGAGGAAAATATACTTTAGAGAAAGTGCACTTGCATTTATGTGGAGGGAGGGGGGAGTGGAACATTAAAATAGAAAACGGCCTTCATCGTACAACAGACTAGGATTCGAGCTCCACGTCATCGGCATTTTTTTTAGCAGCGCGTCTTACTACCCGTTCGGGTTACACGCTTAAGTACTAATTACATTATTGGATTAGGAATTGGGAAGGTTGAATTTAGAGGAAGTGAACCCGCATTGGCGTAGAGGGAGAGTGTAAAACCATCTAGGAAAAACCACCCCCAGCTCACCCGACCGAGATTCGAGCCTCGATCTCCCTCCTCGTCCTCGGCAGTCGAGCTCAACAGGAAACTAGCGTGTTAGCTAACTATGCCACCGAGGCGGGTTATCAGAAATCTACTATATTGCGAGAAAGACGTCTTAAACGACTTGTACAACAGGTTTGAGTACACGTTCATAGTGTATGTCAAAACTTTCAACTTCTTTTAAAAGCAAAATCATCGTTCCAAAGACGAAAATAAAAATAGTTCCAAACAGTAACATGTGAAGAAGAAGACAAGCGTTAAAAAGCTGGAACTCAGGCATACAACGTTTATAAAGTTTTTTTATATAAAAAAATCTTTAGGAATACTCAGGGGTAAATTTTATAACCCTCGTACATTAGCACCAAATAAAATGGCAACCTGCAGTTGCATAACAGGTCGACATCTTGTATTGAGCCAGTTTTATTTCGAGGGAGGGGGATGAGTCTAGCTATATTTACTCTGGAAGAGGCATGTTGTGTGTGTGTGTGTGTGTGTGTAGGTGTCATCGACCTCTAGACCACGCGGGGCCCCCCCTAGCTTCCCGAGAGCTCTCTCAAACTGAATGTATAAAAACAACTTCCAAGTTATGTAATTCTGGGTCCACGCTGACAGACACTCAGCATCGCAACCACTGGAACACAGAGATGACGGATGCATCAGTGGGTGGGAGCGCGAGATTGATACCAACAGTCTTTTCTCTCTTTATTATTGACGTAATATAAGGCAGGGGCTGGCAACTTGTCACTCGCGATACACGTCATAGCCATTTTCAATCTTATCACGTATCGTATAGAATGTTGATCGTTGAATCTTATAAACTCGCAAATATATGAGCATTTTCTAATACTATTCGGTGACCTGGCGATCTAGGGGTAAGGTGTCAGACTTCTATGCTGGCGGCCGGGGTTCAATCCTTGGTCCCGGCAAAGATTTATCTGATTACCAAACCCTTCCTTCACCTCTGACAAGACATCTTGTGAATGTGAGGAATGCCAGGCCTCCACCGTGGTTCGGATTCCACGTTAAACTGTAGGTCCTCCATTTCATCTCACAATCACCCTACTATTACACAGCGTAAGTGCGTATAACCCTAACGGGTAGTAAAACGCGGTGCTAATAATAATAACAATAGTAATAATAATATTCAAGTGTAATATAAGAAATTTAATAGTTTAATATAAACATAAACATTCAATTTATTTTATGGTTTTACTATTACTAGGGTGGGGACTTAACTATTTGAGGAAAGATTGAAATTAAGAAATAAAAATAAAGATGTAGACCACATACAAAAAGCAAAGCAAAAGTAGTCGAGTGGAGAAACTATGGTTGATCGGGGCCCAAAAAGGTTGGCCACCCTTGTTATGAGAAATTTAACGGTGCACTCTCTGAAGAATGATTATATCAATTACACGACTTAATAACTAACTCAAGAACAGAGACAGTCAGTCAGTATGCTGGCCGTTAATTCGTCATTGTGAAAAAAGGGAAGTCTCATTTTAATCATTTGTTCGCCCATATCAAGAATCAAACCTGGGGACACTACGTAGCTCAATAATCAAACGCTAAGAGCTAAGATGTCGGACTTATCTTTCTTAACTTTATTTTAAGTTGCGGATTAGGTTTTGTCATTTTTTTTAAACTATAATTATATTTTTTCTATTAGAATGGGTTAACGCGGGATTATTTTGGCGAAGGCCTACACCGACTCTTTTTTAGCGCTCGTCTTACTATCAGTTCAGCTTGACGTTTATAAACTAATTACACTAATGTGTTAGGAATTACGAAGGCTGAATTTATAGGAAGTGTATCCGCATTTGTCTGAAGGAAGAATGGAAATCCATTTAGAAAAATAAACTACCCTTAGGACACCATACTGGTATTTGAACCCCCAATCTCCCCGTTATCGACAGTCGAGTCTAAATCAAGAGTGTTATTAAATTGTCCAAATCAACCACTGAGTTAATATAAACCCACATTTAAAATATTAAAAGATTCTAATACAGTACAATTATCTTTGAGCGGCGGCAGTAGAAAGCATTCAGAGCACTGGAAAATGAGGACGGAAAAAACAAACTTATTTGATTTCGGCCAGAGGTTGGTGAAATTCTGCCGTGTTCGGCATTGTAGCCCGTCGCTTCTGTAACAGTTCACATTAGCTGATAGGGTTTTGTTCCTTTGACCGTGTTCGTCATTGTAGCCCGTCGCTTCTCTAACAGTTCACATTAGCTGATAGGGTTTTGTTTCTTTAACCGTGTTCGGCACTGCAGCCCGTCACTTCTGTAACAGTTCACATTAGCTGATAGGGTTTTGTTTCTTTGACCGTGTTCGTCATTGTAGCCCGTCGCTTCTGTAACAGTTCACATTAGCTGATAGTTTTAAACTGGCCTGCTGAAGAGAGGAAGATCAGGATTTGATACCCGGTTGGTTCCACTGAAGATAGTTTTTCCTAAATGGTTTCACACTTTCCTTCCTCGCAAATGTGGATAGATTACCTATAAAATGCTTCCTTTCTCATCTCTACTCCGTAAGAGTAATTATCAAATATGCATATAACTTGAACAGACAGTAAAACGCGGTGATAAAAAAAACACTTTTTTTGCACATAGGCCTATTTGATTCAGAATCGTTTCATCTAATTTTGGTTCGCTCTTCAACGTCTGAAGGTCAGTGCTCTCGACCATACTAGAGGTTTATTTCATCTTCATTCTTTTAAAAAAAAGTACCGATGAAAGGATCCTTTTGTCTGGTCGCCATGCCATAAGGCAATCAAACAAATCATTAATCAATGGCAACCTTTGAATGAAATGTTACATTTCTCTTCGTTAATGTATGGCTATTAGGAGTCTCACTTTTACAACATAGCTATTTAATTTAATGAAAAGAGGGCGAATGGTAGAATGGTAGAAATAAATAAAATTTCAACCTCTCCCAAGAATCAGCCATTTTAATCTGGATTTATTATTCTTTAGTTTCTTGCGCTGTAATATAAATTTGTGTTTCATTTTATAAGATTATACTTAATTTCTTTTTCCAACCGCGTCCTAGTATTTGTTTTGGTTAAACGCATATATGATAATTTCTTTAATGGAGTTAAGATGAGGAACTAAACCCTTTGGATGTAATCTACCGGCATTTGTGCGGAAGGAGAGTGGAAAACTATTTAGGGGAAAAACCACCCTCAGTAGACCCAACCGGGATTAGAACCCCAATCTTCCCGTCTTCATCAGGCCAGTCTAATACGGGAGTGACGCCTTAGATCATGCAGCCACTGAAGCGGGTTATACGGCTACATTAATTCCACTAAGGGAATACAGATGAGTATGGAAGAAATATTTAGTAAATGTACTCACATTTGCGTCAAGGGAGAGTAGGAGACTTTTTAGTAAAAACAACACCATCTACACCCGACTTGGATACAAACTCTGATCTCTTCGTCAGAGATGCAGATGGTGTACTAGTTTAATTGGTCATTGTTTTGGTGGTATTTCGCTGCAAACAGTTTTTGAGACATCTACTTCGCGAAATGTTAAGTTGGTCATTTCGCTATTTTGCACCTTTGCCTGCTACAAACTAAATATTATGTACTTCTTTTCTTTATGAATTACACAGCCTTACAATTCTGAACATCTAAGGGTCGGCCAAGACTGACAAGCGGGCGAGCGAGCGACTGAGCGAATGGGCGGCCAAACTAGCGAGCGAGCGCGTGATTAGCAGATAACTCTCGATAGTTGTTGATGAGGAGGCAAAGGTTCGAATCTTGGCTCATTGAACTGAGGGTAGTTTTTGACAAGAGATTTATTGTTGTGGTTTTCTCATCCTCTATCCACGCCAATGGTGATTATTATTTGTAAAGGCTTTGATTATAGTATTGAAGTATTTTAACATATCAGTTATATATATATATATATATGTATAATATAATATCAAAGCCTCTTACAAATAATAATCACCATTAGCGTGGGGAGAGGATGAGAAAACCACAACAATAAATCATATATATGAGTACGGTTTATGATCTTACCAATTAAATAAGGCCGTTAGTAGCGAGTGTGCTAAACCTATCGATAGTCATAAAAATGTCCAATTGATAAGTTTTCCTAGCACTCAATAAACCAGCATACAATAATATTGCCTAGCGCCTGTAAACTAGACTACCGGGTCGAGCACGCGCGCTCAGTCTGGCCACCTCTCATTACAACCCATGTGTTCTATTTTATATTTCAGTCGCCTGCTTGCTCCAGTCTGGCCACCTCTCATTACAACCCATGTGTTCTATTTTATATTTCAGTCGCCTGCTTGCTCCAGTCTGGCCGTCCCCTAAAACTTCTCTTTCTTGTTTTTTATTTTTTCCTTTGCACAACTCTTCTACATCAACGACAATATGTTAGAACGGTTGAGTTTTCTCCCGTTTCTTTTAAAAATTCGGGCTGAGTGGTATAAGGCGTTATACTTTTATTGTACATGGTCACAGTTGACTGGAAGGTTGTGGTTTGAATCCCATCTGGTGTATTGAGCGTATTTTTGTACACGAACTTTATCACCATCCTACATAGTTTCAGGGGGGCGGGGGAGTTTGGTGGGCACATTCCCCAATCGCGGAAGGCTAGAAAAAAAAAATCTAAATGATAAACGGTTTTAGAAGCTATCTGAATTTTTTTATGGCAACATAACTCCCTAGTTTGTATTTGTATCTTAATTTTGATATTTTTTGAACCATAAATAAAGCTATATGTATTTTTTCCATAAAATTTCAGCGGGTTTGAATCCCCATCCCCACCCCGCCACCTGGCTAAGGCCTTATCATCCTATGAGTTGTCTTATCCTTTATTCACACAATTGCATGTGCAAACCGGTGGCCGCATGGTCTAGGAAGCTGCCTTCTCAGTGGACTACACTGCCGATAACAGAAAGATCGAGTTTCGAATCTCGATCTGGTGTATTGAGGGTGGTTTTTTCAAAACTATTCTCCACGCAAGTGCTGGTAAGCGTAATTAGTACATAAGAATATAACCCGAACGGGCAGTAAGACGTGCTAAAAAAAATTATAATTTTACCTCATATAATTTAACCAAATAATTAATTAGATAAGACCCATTATTAGAACATTAAGAAAGCTATGCCAATGTTTAACGTATTTCGAATAGCAAAATAATAACACTAATTTTTTTTTATCTGTACACATTTGTGTGCAAGCTGTACAGGCAGAACAAGTGTAACGATCACGAACGAGCATGTGTTCCTGCGAGCAACAGTTGGTTCCATTCATTCCCCACGTCCCCTTGGCGGGTGAAAAATGAACGGGTTTGGTCGGCACCGGCCCTACTATAAGTCCAGATTGTTGTGGTTTATACACGCGGCTCATTCATGGAGTTGTGGAATGCTGCTCGCTGGTCACTGCCAGCTGCTATCAGCGTCCCATCTCATCGGGGCTCTCTGACGACATCCGGTGGGCAGAATATTGAGCGGCTCATCTCTCTACTCTGATGTCCTCTGTTGGTACCATCCTTCTACTCTGGTGTCCTCCGTTGATACCATCCTTCTACTCTAGTGTCTTCTGGTACCATCCTACTCTGGTGTCCTCTGTTGGCACCATCTTTCTTCTCTGGTGTCCTCTATTGGTACCATCCTACTCTGGTGCCCTCTGTTGGCACCATATTTCTTCTCTGGTGTCCTCTATTGGTACCATCCTACTCTGGTGCCCTCTTTTGGCACCATCCTTCTACTCTGGTGTCCTCTCTTGGTACCATCCTACTCTGGTGTCCTCTGTTGGTACCATCCTTGTACTCTGGTGTCCTCTCTTGGTACCATCCTACTCTGATGTCCTCTGTTGGTACCATCCTACTCTGGTGTCCTCTGTTGTCACCATCCTTCTACTCTGGTGTCCTTTGTTGATACCATCCTTCTACTCTCGTGTCCTCTCTTGGTACCATCCTACTCTGGTGTCCTCCGTTGGTATCACCCGACTACACTTTACACACGATATTTGTTCCTCTTGGTGCTGGTCGGTTGGGGTTGCTCACACAATCATGTATTAAGTCTACATTTGAAGGATCTATGTCAGCGACTGTGTAGAAGGAACACGACCTGTTGATGGTTCAAAAACTGTCGATCAGCAGCCGTCGCTCCACCGCAACTCACACCGTCAGCGTAAGGAGAATCATCAACAAGAAGTCCGTCCAAACTCACGTCACGTGTATTTCACGCGATTTTAAGAAACTAGGGTGCAAAAGATTTTGAAAAAGAAGCAAATAAATCAGCTTTGAATAGATCTGGTGGTTTTATCTTTCATGGAATCTTGAATTTATATAACTGTTTCTTCAATCCACTAAGCTCGTCTTTAATCAAATTGTTCAAGTTGATCTACTTATACTCTTAATGCTACTACTATTACTACTACTAATAATAATAGTATGGGTACTAGCAGTGGCCACAGTCTAAGGTGTTGCCTATTCAACATAGGTACTAGTTTGCCGGTGGCGGGGAAGTCGGGGTTTGAATCTCAACAGTTTCTACTGAGGAGGCTTTTTTTCTGAACAGCTTTCCACTCTCCCTCCTCGCAAATGCGTTAACATTTTATTTTAGATATATGCTTCTCTCAAACCTGACACATTAGTGTAATTAAATGTGGCTATCCCGAACGAGAAGACAAACCATCTGACATGGCTTTTTGGTTTATTTGATTAGGTTGTATACACACTACATTTTATTTCGAGAAAAATAACAGAAAATTCTATGAATTTGGTTGCCAAAGGCCACCGGACATTTTTATTGGGTTTCAAGAAGTCAAAAGTGATGGTGATTTCAAAAAATAGAAGAGCCAGTGCAAATCAAAATTAAAAACCAGGAATTAGAAACCAGGAATTGGAAACCAGGAATTGGAAAACATAGAACCGTTCAAGTATATTCCATTCACGGTAGGAATTACTCTCTGAAAGGTCTTTTTTCCTACCAATATCCTACTATATAGTAGATTTATGGTAGGGAAAAAGGCCTTTCAGAAGTCAATTCCTACCGTGAATGGAATATAGTATACCTGGGAAGTCTGCTGACAAAGGATGCCTACTGCACTAAGGAAATTAGGTCGATGATGGCTATAGCCAAATAAGTTTTCAACAAGAAGTTACTGCTGACCAACGAGTTGAGTTTGGAACTGAGGAATAAACTGATGAAATGCTACATTAGAAGCATCGTGTTGTATGAAGCAGAAACTTGGGACTCTTAGGAAGCTGGAAAAGAAATACTTGGAGAGCTTTGACTCGAGGAAATAAGGTGGACAGGCAGGGGGGCAAATGAGAAGTACTAAAAATTGTGGTTGAGAAGATAACCATACTGGCTATAGTTATTCGGTGCAAAGCAAACCGGATCGGACCTATTGTCTGCACGACGTCATAGAGGTAAAGGTTGAGGGAAAGAGGAGCTTAGGAGGAAGGAGGGTTAAAATAAAATAGTGGATGACTTGAAGAAAAGAAGAACATTCTGGGAGCTCAAAGAGGAGTTAGAGAAAAGGGTGCATGACAGTTTTAAGTGCACTGACAAAAATAATGGACCTGTCATAAGACAGAACGCTTAATAATAATAATTATTATTATTATAGGAACGTATGCAACTATTTTCACCATCAATATGATTATTTAAATAATTATTCTTAGGTGGTATTGAAGGGGACGCGAGAAAATGTTAGTGTTCTTAAAGTTTTCTTTGTGGCAAAACAGTTTTTTGGCTAAGTAAATAAATAAATAAAATATTGCTCCAGTAGAAACATAGAGCTTAATTTTTTCACATTGTGATATCAACATTTGTTGAATATCTGCCATGATCTGGGTGGCACTATCTAACAAACTTTTTAAATGAAGAGAAAAAGTTCATTAAATTCCAAAACATCCTTGACAGATATTTAAGAATTTTTGAGATCACCATTTGAAGAAAATGAAATTTTATGTTTGTACTGGAGCAATATTTTATTTATTTTGACCAAAAACAATTTTCGCAGTAAAAATTGCCAAAACACCGGCTTTTGGTCGCGCTCCCTTCAACCCCACCTAAAGGACCGGCTACACCGAGACGAATCGTTGAGAGTGCATTGGTCCGAACTTTTGCAGTGCGGATCGTGTAGCCACCTACAGTAGGCCCATATCTTCTTTGGTGTTGACAGCTGAAAGCTTTGAAAAGTTACCAGACCAAACTATGTATCCCTACGCCGAACCATATGATCTGCAAAAACATGTATTTAGCAGCTGTCACTTCTTACGGCCAAAATTTAGGTATATACCTAAATTTTGACGGTCAGAAGTCAGCTGTAAGCTGTCAGTCAGCACCAAAGAAGCCATGGGGCTACTGTACCACCGGAAATAAAATGTTTGTGAACTTCCGAACGGCATTTCTTTCACAGCCGTTGCACGTGTGACGCTTTAGTCATTGTTTCCAACATCACGTACAAGATAAACAATATTATATACAACTTATTGAACAACAACATTCTTCTTCTTAATTATTGGCTAACTTAAAACTGTATTCTTCATAATTAATAGCTAACAAACTTATTTTGTAATAGAACTCAGTCTATAAAGAATATAAAAAGGTTTTTCTTTTTTTAGTTACAATAATCTGCTTGGTTTAATAAAGTGCGGTGTGGGTCGGCTCCGTCTAGCCGTACCTTTAAAACTATTTACTAATTAATATTTCACTTGTAAGAAAGTAAGAGGTATTTTCTATATCTATTCCTAATGGTCGGTATCAACTTAAGAAGACGTACTCATTATTTATCAGTTAGCGAGCTCAATTCTGATCGATATGAATGTCGTGACCACACCACTTATACTCTTAGAGAACACGCAGTTGAGACACTCAAATGTCGATGCTTGGAAAAGATTTTCTATCGTTATTATTTAACATCAAACGATGTTTTACATACAAAGACTTTTGTCTCGCAATAGACCAGGTAAAAAAAAAAAAGTCAGCATTGGAAACATTTGAAAATAATTTTTTGTTTAGGTAAATTTGAAGTTTATATTCTACTTCTTGTGGATTTCTGATCCAAGCTGAGGGGTCAAAATGTTTGTTTGGAAAAAGGTTGTGAACCATTGATCTCCTATTAGCTTCATTTGTCATCTTTTGTTGTGTTTGTATGAAGTTGTGTGTGGCGCAGTCACTCACAGGTCCACAGGATTGTGGGTAATGGAAGGCGGTGATGTCGATAGTTCATAGTACAGCAGTGAAAGGAGATATCGGCCTTCGGGTCACAGAGGTCATCCGAAGAACAGACTTCCCACAGTGGAGAGCGGAACCAGAAGAAAGACCCGCCGTTGTAGGTTTGAGGAAGTTTATCGCTTGTTTTACGCTAATCCGCAGATAAATGTGTTCATAGTTTCATCAAATATGTATATTTGTGTAAAATAATACAAGATAAGTACAATCCACTTTTCGAATGAAGATTATTTTATAAAATACAAACTTTTTTTTGCGGCTATTAACCTTTTAATATATTATTATTGAAATCTTATAGGTATTGATACTATCAATAACAAATAATTTAGTAGGATGTTATTAATGTTGACATTAAATAGTTTGAATTTTATAAAAGTTTCTTCCAACAAAAATCCTACAATAATATTGACCTCTTAGAGAAGGTTGTTCTTATGTCGATCTGACTATAGTGTTGTATTGACAATTTGGAAAACCTAGACAAATCAGGGTACAAACTGCCAATAAAATCAGGGAAATGTCAGGTAATTTCGTAATCGGTCAGGAAAAATTATGTTTTTTGCTGTCTAAGGATGATACATGTTTTTAGTCCTATCGAAGTATATTATGTCTATACTCTATTCACGATAGGAACTATTATCTGAAAGGTCTTTTTTACTACCAATATCCTACTGCATAATAGGTTTATGGTATGGAAAAAGGACTTTCAAAAAACAATTCCTACGCTGATCAGACTTTATTAATTTTTTTAGTACGTTTCAAAGATAATTGTTTATAAAATTTGATTTTTGATTTTTTTTAAACATCTCTATACATCACGATAGTCAAGAAAATTTGGATTTTTGGATCAGGGAATTTGGTTTTTGAGATTTTGTGGCACTGACGTTTATTATCTTGTGTGTATTATTATAGGTACCTGTCTGACCATGACTTGTAACTATTATAACAGTGTTTAAGTGTTTGTGTAGCACAGTTCACGGCTCTGTAATAGTCTATCCACTTCACTCTTCTACCTTGTCCTTTTCATTAGCTACACAATGGGGTAGCCGAACATGCACTTGTGGTTTGCAAGTGGGTGCGGCATATAAACTGTTTACCCGAGCATTACACGTCATTAAATGAACCCTTTTAATATTAACTAGGACTGCTTTTCCTTGACATTGCTCTATTATTACCCGCTTCAGTGGCCGAATGGACTAAGGCGTTACCCTCTTACGTGAGACTGGCCTGCTAAAGACGGGGAGATAGGGTTTTGAATCCCGGTTGGTTCTACTGAGGGTGGTTTTCCCCTAAATGCTTTCCCACTCTCTTTCCACGCAACTGCCGGTAGATTACCTCTAATATTCTTCCTTCCTCATCCCTACCTCATTAGAGTATTTATCATACATGCCTATTTGAACAGGTAGTAGGACGTGATAATTAGTTACCTTTCTAAGTGATACGCTTGGGTATTATCATTGATAATTGTAACAAAACACTCCCAGTGCAGGAGGTAGGGAATCGATCCCCGATCTCTTGAGTCAAATCTATTTCGTTGCACACATAGATCATCTATTGCGGGAGTGTAGGTTAGTGACAGCTAGAAGAAGGTTCTTTATTACAAACATTGGCTGCTGGAGGTATTATAGAATCGTTTGATAATTGATAATAAGTCTTAATAAACAAAGAAATAATAGGTTCGGTTTATAACTCTATATACTAAATTACGCTAATGAGTTTGGGACAAGTAAGGTTGAATTTAGAGGAAGTGTACCCACATTTGCGTGAAAGGAGACTAGAAAACCATTTAGGAAAAACAACCCTCAGTACACCCGACCGGGATTAATCCCCCACCCCCTATCTCCACATCATAGGCAGTCTAGTCTATTGCGAGGGTGACACCTTAGACCACCTTAGACCACCTGTTCACCGAAGTGGGTACAACAAGTGGATCTTAAATCATTGTTTTCAACATTAAATATTTACTGTGTTTGAAGAAATAATTTTTCACTCGCCTGAATAACGAACTTTTGTTCTCAAATAAATATTGTTGCCGATTTTACTGGTCATTTTCACTGCTGTAAAAACAACTTTTAAAATATTTATTAGGGTTTATTGATAAATTTCAATAAACAGGGAAGCATTTTTTAGTGAAAATTGAATCAAGATAAAACCAACAAAAATAAAGTTAAAACCATTCAAAAATCGATTGCACAACTTTAAGGTGTGAGTGTAGGGAACACGAATTAAGGCCAGTGTTTCTGCAATTTTCATATTATTATTTTTTCTTTTGCCCAAAATAAATCCTATATTGCTTCACTAGAAGAATATAGTTTAATATTCTTCGTATGGTGACCTCCACAGTTGTTGAATATCTGTAAAAGTGGCCTGTAATTTAATGACAAATTTTTTTCTCTTCATTTAAAAAGTTCCTCATTCAATGCCGCTGTGTTAATGATAGATATTCAACAACTGTTGATATCACCGTATGAAGAACGTTAAACTCTTTGTTTCTACTGGAGGAATATTTGATTTATTATGAGCAAACAAAATATTTTGTTATAAAAACTGCAAAAACACTGCACTTTTAGCAGACCAAATAAATATAAATTGATATCCTAGGTAAGGTAACATTTTGTTAATTGTAAATTACATTCTTCATAACATATTTACATGGAATAACTCTGTGAATAAAACACCGACAGATATAACTGCTTCTGTGGGTTGGGTTTTAATATCCCGCCTGGGTACATTGCTTGCGGTCCTGAGAGAAAATAAACCAAGACTGTACTAGCATATTACTAGTTTTAAAATAACCCCTGATTTTTTAAATTATTTTTTAGGAAGTCCACTTTTTATCACCAAAATTGTAGTCACTAAAATCGGATAGCGTATAGATATGTTTCATTTGATTTATAAATTATATTATTATTATTATTATTATTATTAGCACCGCGTCTTACTACCCGTTCAGGTTATACGCACTTACGCTAATGTGTAATGGTAGGGTGATTGTGAGATGAAATGGAGGACCTACAGTTTAACGTGGAATCCGAACCACGGTGGAGGCCTGGCATTCCTCACATTCACAAGATGTCTTGTCAGAGGTGAAGGAAGGGTTTGGTACTCAGATAAATCTTTGCCGGGACCGAGGATTGAACCCCGGCCGCCAGCATAGAAGTCTGACACCTTACCCCTAGACCGCCAGGTCACCGATTTATAAATTAATAAGTCAATTTAAAAAGTTACAAAAATCTTCCAAACAGGCCTATACTTCCTTATGTTGTTGTTGGTGTTATTATTAGTAGCACCACGTCTAACTACCCATTCGCACTTACCCTAAGGTGTTATGATAGGGTGATTGCGAGATGAAATGGAGGACCTAGATCTTAACGTGGAATCCGAACCACGGTGGAGGCCTGGCATTCCACACATTTAAAAGTTTTGATTAATATACGTCTTGTCAGAGGTGAAGGAAGCGTTTGTTAATCAGATAAATCTGTGCCAGGACCGAGGATCGAACCCCGGACCCGCAGCACTGAAGTCCGACACCTTACACCTAGACCAACAGGTCACTAGTTGCTTATGTATTACTGTATACTTTATCCTTAAATTACTAACCAAACGGATTAACAATATTAATACAATTAGTGTAATATTTTATTTCCACCAAAATGAGTTTCCAGTTTTAAAATAACGGGGCTCCAAAGGAAATCAGACTACTTGATTCAGGCGAGTGTAAAATTTCCTCATAAAATTCTGAAAGTGTTTATGGTTAGTGTACTTTTTTCCCTTTCTTAAATCCGTTTAAATTGTCCCACAGGTTGTATTGTCGATTTATGATGTCCAACAATTTTTGAAATGTTTGCAAGGAACAGTTAAACCAATGTCATTTATTTTAACCTTTAATTTTAATCTATGATATTCATTTTGGGGCGTCTTACCCGTCCGGGTTATCATTTAATTACAAACGAGGATCAGGGGCAAAAAATATGTAAATAAGAGGAAATGTGCCCGCATTTGCGTGAGTGAACAACCTTCAGTATACACGGCTGAGGAATCGAACCTTGACCTCTGTCACCGGCAAACCAGACTAGACGAGCTTGACCCCTTAGTCCACGTGCCCACCGATGCGGGTAAAATATAACTTGTTAGTCGGATAATATATTGGATGCGTGATTCTTTTGTTTTTAATACTGCGCGTCTTTTACTGCCCTTTCGGACTAACCTTAACTTAATGTGATATGTTATTAAATACACTATGCAAACCAATAGCCCGGTGCATATGTAGGTGATTATTTTTTGCTACATGATATTATGCATGTTTCGTGGAAGTGAGTGTACTAGTGCTCGCCAGTCTGTCTCCGTGCTATATACATAACCTACTGCATGGGGGTGGGTGAGGCTACGATGATAAGGGAGGCTTTGTTTGTCCTCCTTTGCTTGTTGAGATCTACACTTGGCTTCTATTTTACACAGCATACCTGCACTGGGACCTTTAGCTGAGACAAGCTTGCCAACCATCGTTACCACCCATTCACACCAATGATTCCCAAACTTTTTACAACGCCAACCCAATTTTTAGAATGACAAATTTTCACGACCTGGTTAGATTTAATAAAGACGAGGGAGTATTTTTTATTTAATTATTTTTTACTAAGATTTAAAAAAATAATTCATTAATGATTATAGCCAGGACCCAGATTTTGATGAACTAATTTTTAAAAAAAATGGCCTATGACCTATGTATTCTAAAAAGAGTCGTAATAATTGATTTATAAATATCTGCTTCAGGACTAATAACTACTACCCCCTTCCATCGCAACCCTCTCAAGCTTAGGTGCACTTTCACCAGGGAATATGTATTTTGCAACCTCACAAGCAAAAAGGATACAAGCTATCAGGGGCGTTGCACAAAATATATTTAGAGGAGGGGGGGGTGAATCAGTGTTTTTCCCAACTCTAAGCATTTCGAAATCAGAAAAATTCCCAAGTAGTAAATGAGAGTACTAGAAGGGTATTGTTGAGAACGGGAAGAAGGGGGTGGAGGGAGCATGAGGCTCCCAGATTTAAAAAAAATAATAATCGAGGTGTTAATAAATTACTGGATTTTTAAAGCTACGAGGTTTTCTCAATGCATAAGGAAATAACTTGAATTATTAATTATTTCCGTTTACCTGCACCTGAGCTAAATATCCAATTGAACTAAAATATATTTATTTAGATTTGCAGATATCGATCAAATCGTGTATTTTAGATTTAAAAATTTAACTGACTTCTTTATAGCGGTTTCCAACGTTTTGTAGTTTATGACCACAACTTTTCTCTCTGCGGCCATCGCGATCCTTTGATAATTTAAAAGCGTTCAAATCCTAGTTTTTAGTTATTTTCAATGTGTATTATTTACTACCAGCCCGGACTATCTACAGCTAACTACACCAGTGGGATATGTAAATTTTAGAGAAAATGTACCCTTAATTGCTTGTAGGGATATTAGGGTAAACTACCCCTGGCCACAATTAAAATCCTTACTTCATCCTCACCAACAAACCAAACCAAAAGAGCATGACATTAAACCCGCATGTCCACTAATGCTTGTTTTAATTATTATAAATGGCTTGTAATAATGATTATTTGCGACTAATATGTAGTTGGGGTTGGGGGATGATTTTATATTATGCTAGTAGAATTACAAGGTTGCCACAGTAAACAAGTCAGCAAGAAGCTATCAGAATGGAATAGCCAAAAGGAACCTAAGCAGGGACTAGGTCGTTTTTAGCACTTTAACAACTCATTTCTATTAGAATTACGCATCTCCCTATAATCATTAAAATTCTTGAAAAAGTAAATATAAAGCTAAAACCTCTATATTGTGACCCCACCCAAAACGCTCTGTGACCCCCATGTTGAAAACTGCTGCTTTATTATAACACACTTGGAAGCAATATTTAACTAGTTAGCTCCCTGAGCTGTAGAACTCACTTGTCACTTTATAAAAAAAAAATTAGCAATTTGGCCATGTTTATTTAAAAACATTTTCAATTGTAAAATAAAGCAACAAAAAATTGAATTTATCGATATTTCTACAGTATCTTGATACCTGTCTACCAATGTCCTGCTACATAACCTCATGGAAGTTGCCCTAAAATGTTAATACTGGTATGTGAATAAACTATTCAAAATATATTGTAATTTAGCTCATGAGGGTGAAGGGGCTTCTCCTGACATTTTATTAAATAACTTAAGCCAAATTTGAAATCATCACTCTAAACTTAGTGTGTATTTCAGAAGTAAAGCATTAACACTAACCTCAATGTCCTCATTCATCAGTCTGAGCTTTCAATAAGAAAACAATAAAATGTTGCATAGCAATCACTGCATGTATGCCTTCAAAATTTAATAAAGCCATAATTAAGGCATTGGTTGTACAAAATATGATAATTTGAATTATAAAACTGGGACAGTCTGGCAGCCACGAAAGTCACAACTATAACACTAAATCATAAATAAAACATTGACAATGCTGCCACTTCAAGCATTGCTGGCTAGGTGAAATTTCGCTACTGGGCAGCTAATGTTCAACAATTTACTACAGAAGGAATCTCCTTTCAATGTTTAATGATTTTTGAATTTATAATTTTTTTTAGAGTAGGAATCAACGTAATGGGGTGCAGAATAAGCCTAGAAATTCTCAACTCTAGATCTCAAATCTCAAAAAATTCCCAACTTTAAAACTTTTAAGCAACATTGGGGTGGGGGGACACCCTCAAACCCCCCTGATGTGACGCCACTGCAAGCCATTTGCCTACATTACCGTCTCATTCCGACAATTACTGTGTGATTATATTATATTTGTACATACAATATCGATGTTATTTAAATTATATATATTCAACATGAATGCCTTTAAATAAATTTTAAAAATGCCTGAAAATGACCCATAGATTCCTATAAATGACTCTAAAAAGACGCAAAAATTGTTTTTATCTAAAATTCCAAACTGACCAATAAAATATACATTTACACAACCAAGGGACCATGAACAGAGTTTATATACTTATGGGCATTGTATGTGACGAACCCCCCCAAAAAATGACAATTATGTCATTAAAATCAGGGTCCTGATTATAGCTTTTTAAAACTAATATTTTCCTCATAATGAGGCTTTTTCGTAAGTTGCGCTTGTTTCAGGTTCCTGTTGATCATGGCGACGCGAGTCATTTTCAGGCGCAAGATGTTCGATAAAATATTGAAATTTGTTTAGAAATTCTGTTTTGAGTCTTACCATCACCTTTTTTTTTACCATCCCATTTAATCGGTACTTTCAATTTTCACGTTTCAAATTCGTTCATTCGTTTTAAGTTATCAAATTATTCATTTTTTTAAGAGCACCGTCTACTTGACATATCCCCACGCTGTGGTGTTTATGGGAAATGACACTTCTGAAACTAAAAACAAAACAGACAATCCTCAATTATCATAGAATGTTCTATCATGACCTTGTTAAAACATTACTTTATTTGTTTGAGGAAGGCTAGATATTTGTTTCCAACCATTCACCTTGATCTCAAAATTGCGACATTTTTCATGAAGCATGTTTGAAAAGTGTAAACTAAACTTTTTCAAACATATTTGCTTATCTTCACTAGCCCCATGGCTTCTTTGGTGCTGACTGACAGCTCACAGCTGACTTCTGACAGTCAACATTTAGGTATATACCTAAATATTTACTCTCAGAAGTGACAGCTGCTAAACACATATTTTTGCTGATCATCTGGTTCAGCGTAGGGATACGTAATTTGGTCTGGTAACTTTTCAAAACTGTCGGTCAGCACCAAAGAAGTCATGGGGCTACTGTAAGGAGGCAGAAGTTGTAGAGGGAGACCCAAGGCCAGTTTCTTGGTCAGACTAAAGGAGCGTTTAGAATATGCCTTTTTTTTCATCCAACTAGTCGCAAAGGAGATGCACGTTGGGGCCCCAAATGTAACTGCGTCTAGTCGCAAGTCGGCACAAATGCTCCCCAAATATTTGGGAAGCACGTTGCAACCCCATAGTCACTTGAGAACTGTCGAGGGTGGTTTCGTTAGATTGTTTAGCTGTTGTGTAATTTTGTTGTCCGTTTAAGTTTTTTATGTTGTGTTTTCCGTGATGGAGTTGAATGCCAAAAACACGCTCGAATTCATCATTGCCTATCAGAGTCATTCAATGTTGTGGTGGTCATCACATACCGAGATGCGGTACGATCACTAGGTGTAGTTTACGTCATAAAATGACAATAGCTCCAGTGACGTCAGCAGCAAGTACTTCTCGTGACATCTCTAAGCGCACTGACGCATGGAAAGATATACAAAAGTGGAAACAGGTTGGGTCGCATTAGGTAAGATGCCAGAGGCTTGCTTCAAGACGCACCGCACCGCAAGAGGCATGCCGCTGCGTATATGATGTTGTTTGAAAAAAGGCATAAGTCTAAACACACCTTAACCTTAACTACACCTCAAGTGCGGTGCTCCACTAAATACAAGACGACACCTACCTCGATTCGAATGGAATGGGTCAGTTTCACATATGAAACTTGCCCATTCCATTCTGTTCTGGTAGGTGACATCCTGCACTTAGAGTAGCTCCGCACTTGAGGCGTACTTAGTTTGATTATGAAACTGGCCCCACGACCGGATTACATGAATCAAATAACGAACGAGTTGGCAGAACAAGGTACAAATATTTAACAAATTTGGTCCAGGATAGGCAGGCGTGGAGGGCTGCAGGAAACCAATCAAAAGATTGATGACCTAATAATGACGAATGACAACCCTAAAGGCCTTTAGTTTTCTTGTTTTTCAGTGAAATATTTGAGTTTTTAAGAGTTTCCTCAGAGTGAATACACGAACGTAATACTATCCTTTCTTTTTGTTTCAGGTAAATGAGTTCTTGTGATGGAATAATGGGTACCAACAATTAAATGTCTTGGTGAGTTTTCAGATTTAAATTTATTCCCTCTGCACGTAGAAAAAGATTACGTTCATATGGCTGAGTTTAATAGTAATATTAAGTTATGCCAATGATAATATAATTGTCAGTCTTCTATAATCTCTATATAATTTGCGTTTTCGTTAGGATCTGCTGCTATGCAAGTATGTTTGTTAGCGCCGGACTTTAGTCTATATTGTTTAAGCCAAATTCCTGTCTCTTGATTAATTTGTGCAAAGATGGGTTAGAGAATAAATATAATACTGTGTAGGGTAAATTTTTAAACTTTTTCCTTTTCCTTTTAAAGAGAGTTTTAACTCACCCATACAAAATAATGTAGCTGTACACCATTTAATGGCTTTTGTTGGCACCTCTATTATGAGTGCGAAACACTCAACACCCCTTTATGTCTCGAAAGCTGCAGAGTGCAGACACAATAGTGCGAGCGAAGGACAAGGTCAATGACCTGTCAGGACACGTGGAGCGTGGGAAGACAAGGATAGCGATAACAAGGACTTGATAACTACCTCAGCGAGGATCCACATACGTCTGCTTACACGGGACATTCTCTTGAAGGGTGAGAAGGAGCAAGTTTGCCTGCACTGATAATGTGACATTATTTGACCAGGGAAGTATAAGCTCAATTATGCGATAAAGCACGCTGTTATTTTACATTCTGTTTCCAGACGAATAACGATGACATTTCTTTCATAAACCTCTCATCTCTTTCCCCTTGAAATTTTATATTTTGAATGTTTTCTTTTTCCCCCTCAAAGTCTTACAACCCTACCAAGCCACATTTAATTACGTCAATTGGAAAGGGATTAGGAAGGTAGAAAGAATTTAGAGGGAAAATGCACCCGCGTTTGTGGAGATTAAATTGAAAACAATTTAGGGGAAAAAACACCCTTGGTACACCCGGTGGATACTCGAACCCCCGGACCTTCCCGTCACCAACAAACCAAACTATACCTTGATTTTCAAGCCCGTAGTTTGATATCTGGAAAAGTTACTACTTAACTACTTTCATGTATCCCAACCACATTTTTTTAAGGACCACGTCTCAAGCCTAGTACTCATTAGGAAACATTTCCCCGGAAACATTGTTTGCCAACATGTTGCCCTTGTTTTAGAAACAGATGGGAAACATTTCTTGTGTCCCCTTTGTGTTTCCCAGCGGGGAAAACATGTTTTCCGTGATCCATTTGAAATGGGTTACAAGAAACAATGTTGGCCAACATTTCCGACAGCAAGCAACGTGGGCTAGTAGGTGAGATTGCTGATCTAAATATCGCCTCTCTTTTCATTATCCTGGGACCAACCATTTGTAAAATAACTTCAAAATCTGTCAGAGACATGTGAGTGAAGTTTCTAAAACCACAGCCATCTCCAATCTTCAGCTCTGTCAATAGCTTGTTTGCATTGTATGAACGAACCATTTTGAAGCCCTCTATAAATAACCACCCCCATTTTCTTCTTTTCTGTCTTCTTGAACAGCTCATAACGACATACAAAACACAAGCCATAGCAGCATCCTCCTCAACAGACATCTTTCACTCAACTGAACTGTGTATGGGGAACAATTTGTTTCCTATGTTGGCCAACAATGTTTCCAAGAGCGCACTAAGTTCAAGGCTACTACTCGCTCGGGCGATACGCCATGTACTAATTGCATTAATGTGTTGAGCTTAGTGCGCTCTTGGAAACATTGTTGGCCAACATAGGAAACAAATTGTTCCCCATACACAGTTCAGTTGAGTGAAAGATGTCTGTTGAGGAGGATGCTGCTATGGCTTGTGTTTTGTATGTCGTTATGAGCTGTTCAAGAAGACAGAAAAGAAGAAAATGGGGGTGGTTATTTATAGAGGGCTTCAAAATGGTTCGTTCATACAATGCAAACAAGCTATTGACAGAGCTGAAGATTGGAGATGGCTGTGGTTTTAGAAACTTCACTCACATGTCTCTGACAGATTTTGAAGTTATTTTACAAATGGTTGGTCCCAGGATAATGAAAAGAGAGGCGATATTTAGATCAGCAATCTCACCTACTAGCCCACGTTGCTTGCTGTCGGAAATGTTGGCCAACATTGTTTCTTGTAACCCATTTCAAATGGATCACGGAAAACATGTTTTCCCCGCTGGGAAACACAAAGGGGACACAAGAAATGTTTCCCATTTGATTCTAAAACAAGGGCAACATGTTGGCAAACAATGTTTCCTAGTGCGTACTAGGCTTTAGGGACTAGGAAGATTGAATGTAGAGGAAGTGTACCCATATTTGCATAAAAGGAGAATGGAAAACCATTTAGGAAAAACCACACGGAGTACACCCACCCGAAATCGAACCCTCCCCGTCTTCGGCAGTTTAGTCTATTTCGAGAGTAGCAGCACCTTTAAGACCATGCGGCCCCCAAAGTGGGTCAAAACAAATTATTTGGAAGGCCAAATATTAAGCAGCTATCACTTTTGATAGTCACAATTTTGACAATAGAAATAATAAGGGGCAGCTAATTATTTTGTAAGACCTTAATGACTTTCAATTAATTCTGGTGGGCCAAAGAGAAAAGTGGGCTTCCTGTAAAAATCAGAGTATATATGAGCCTGATTCTTTGTCCGCGTGCCCACCGATGCAAGTTTGTGACTTTTTGAACGCCCAATTAGTTCAGGACTTTTTTTTCTCTCTCTGAAGTTTTTTCATCAATGTTGACGTCATTTCCCATTGTTTTATTTTTTTAAACTGTCAGATGTTAGAACAATGGCCATCTCTCAACGTGCTTCTCATTTATTTGTACAGTATCGTTCATAAAATACGGCCGTTGAGTTCATAATAAAGCATTGCCTTTTTGCCCCCTCCCTCTTTTTTTCATATAAAGGGCACTGTACCATATAAAATATTTAGACCGTATTTGATGACCCTGTAAACGTGGCACTTCAACTTTGTGAAAACGAGTTTGACTTAGAGGACTTATTTGAGGGTTTTTTTTCTTCCAAGTTTATATAAGTTAACTCTGACGACTTTCCCCCCGAGTTTCATCAAACCTTTTCAATACATTTTTTACTGTTTTATTTATTTTTCCAGTTTTAAATTGATTTGAAAACGCTTTAGGCAAAACGTTGTCAGGATTAATTTAACGTTTTAAGGATTATCTTCAAAAAATACATAGGCCTACATACCGTCACTAATAAAATTTGATCAAACTTCCCTTCATCTCACAGCAAAAGATCAACTTTGTTTTTATCTTCTTTATTTAAAAATGTAGTGATTTTGTTTTAGGATTATTTACTATAACCTTTTAAATAATGTAAGAATAAGGATCTTGATATTTTTCTTTCATTTTCATCTCATAATTTAAAAAAATAGTCTCAATTGAAAATACAATTCTTGTAAGTTGTACAATTCTACATAAAATATGTTACAAAATTAAAGGTTGTTTTAAATTTATGGTTAGGTTAAATAGGTATTATTTCTTCTGAGGTGCTGTTGAACGATTTTTTCTTATAGTTCGCGCACTGACTATTAATAGAAATTGGGGTCGATGCGTTTGGATGCACGAAAACTCGTACCGACATAGACGTCCCCAGCCGCACATGTGAACAGCTAGATTTAGCCCAACAGATGAGGAGAAAGAAAATAGCAGCTAGTTTATTTTACTAGGAGAAAACACCAGTTAGCGTCTTGTTCATTTTACTGAGTTAAAACTACAGGTAGCTTCTTGTTCATGCCACTAGGAGAAAACAGGTAACGTCTTATTTATTTTACTAAGAGAAAACTGCAGGAAGCGTCTGGTTAATTTTACTTGTAGAAAACAGGTAACGTCTTATTTATTTTACTAAGAGAAAACTGCAGGAAGCGTCTGGTTAATTTTACTTGGAGAAAACAGGTAACGTCTCATTTATTTTACTTAGAGAAAACTGCAGGAAGCGTCTTGTTAATTTTACTTGGAGAAAACAGGTAACGTCTTATTTATTTTACTAAGAGAAAACTGCAGGAAGCGTCTTGTTAATTTTACTTGGAGAAAACAGGTAACGTCTCATTTATTTTACTTAGAGAAAACTGCAGGAAGCGTCTTGTTAATTTTACTTGGAGAAAACAGGTAACGTCTTATTTATTTTACTAAGATAAAACTGCAGGAAGCGTCTTGTTAATTTTACTTGGAGAAAAGAAGTAACGTCTTATTTATTTTACTAAGAGAAAACTGCAGGAAGCTTATTGTCCACATTACTGAGAAATACTGCATTTTACTTGTAGAAAACATTAGTTACTTCTTGTTCATTTTACTGGGAAAATGTAATGACATGCGGGAGATTAAACATTGTCTTTGAGTGTTGGTCTTCAGTGCGCGACAGCAGTGGTAGTCGGGCTTAAATTTGTAACGAAAATGAAATGTAATCAAAATATAATCTTTCTTTTTTTACACTCCACTTTATATTCCCTATTATTGTGCTATTATTTTTTTCCAACCTACTCGCACTTACGATAAAAGATTTAAAAATGGAAACTCATTTATTGCAACGTACATACGCGTTATCTAAACACCACTAGGGTAGCCCTACCCCAGTACGCATGACAACTCTAAAACAGTTCCTTGGATGGTTGGCATCGTACGCGAAAAATTATTAATAGATCCGCCCCATCACCACCCCATGGCTTGTTGGTGACGGGAAAAAAAAGCCTGCGCCAAATAAACAACAAAACGTTCTTCTTATGTGAGGCATAAAATAAAAGCACACACTGCAAAAGGGATATCGATAATATTCGCGCGAAGCTGCGAGCCGAGACGTTCCTGTGTTTTTATGCTTCAAGCGAAGATCAAGGCAGCTGTACGCGGATACATCAAGCTAGCGTAGGGGAAAAAAGTTAATTGCCTCGTATTTTAAAGACCCAAAGAGCTTAGTTGTTTTTGAATGGAATCGCATTATAGAACTACTTTCACTCTACAGCAACTTGAGACGGGCACAGCACGGTGAGCCGCAAGAGTCAAACACATCCAACTGTCCCTTTTGATTTATTTTATCAATAATACCAATAAAACAGTGAAATATTATCCATTTTTGGCCGCAAAAAAAAAAACATTTGGAAGGCCTTTGCTTGGACATTTTGACTATAGCAGACCTGGTTTCAAGGGGCTGTGGATGGTTTTCCTAACCTTTTTACAGAGAAATACGGCTCTCGTTTCTCAAAACTCACCCTCTTCAACCAGTATTGCATATCTAGAATTGGGGATACTCGCAGACGGGTATACCTTTATTTAACGGTACCTCTACAAACCAACTTTGATTTAAGAAAACCTACCAAAATTTCGCCTGGAGGGAGGATGGTAAAATAAAATTGAGAGCCCCCCCCACCCCGCATTGTCGGGATTAGAACAGAATTTCGACCTCTATGAATTAGAGATGAGCAGTCGAAGTAACTTATATTTACTGTTAGCTTTAAGTACTACTTTCCCGTATGTACAGATAGTGTCATTGTTTGTAGTTGCATATAAACACTTTGATTACGAAATTATGGCGGGTCAACTTGAACATCAAGCTGGCCCGTTTCATAAAAACTGTTTCCCCGGGCGTATTTGCCGAATTTCGTCCACATGTGAGGACAAAAATGTAGCACAACCTAGCTCCTTCGCCAACTTGACAAAACGAAAGTTGACAATTGAAATTAGTTATATTCCAGGTAGTTTAAACAACACCAACACCTAATTTCGAGCACATTTGAGAACAAACTGAGCACAATCCAGTGTATACATTTTAACTTATTTGAGGTAAGTAGGTGTCCGACAGCTCAGCTCAGTCGATAGCGTGTCTGCCTACTGAGTTAAAGGTTACGGGTTCAAATACCGGTATGGCCGAACATTTATCATTGATGAAAATATGGGTTACACTTTCACCTCGATAAGTTGACGCTAGAGAACTGAATGCTGTGCCTGGCATAGTCTGAAGTTAGATTATAAGGCATATAAAGCTACTTCAGGTCTAGCACGCCGGTAGGGGAAAAAATATATGACGTGAATAAAAATTACCCAGACCATAGGCTGGAAACAGTAATGGCTGTTAAAAAAATGTAAAAACTTTAGGTACTTAGGGACATCGTGTCGAATATCGGGTATTTCGTGTCTTGTAAAAGTTTAAACATATTATGATCTTGGTACTATAGATCAGTGGTTCTCAATTACTTTTCACCGAGATTCACTTTATTTTTACAGACTGGGCCACTTTGTGTGTAAACTTAATTTGGTAAATTTATATACACTCAAAATGAAAATTAAGGGCATCATGTAAGTATGTTACACTCGGACTGGTTGCATTATGCGAGCGCAACTGTTTGTCTTTGTAACGACAGTCGTCCTTTCAGTTTAATTATCTACCTGGGGCCAGACTGACACTCATTCGCGGGCCACCTATTGAGAACCACTACTATAGAGTGTTGTTGATCGCAAGGAGGCTCCTGTGGGATATCTTTCTGGCCGAGTGGTTGCGCGACTTATGTCATCTTTATATCTGACCCGGACCCCGCAGGAGGCTTGGCACCACTTCACCAAGTGAAGGGAAGCGGGAGTTGGCACACATTTCACAAGATTTGGCGGCACTGGTGAAGAAACTACCGAGACTGGTAGGCGGCCCACGTGACCTGTGGGCAGGCCGTAGGAACCTCAAGAGTCGTCGCACCTATAAATACGAGGTGTGATATCACCTTCACAGTTGAAAAAAACAACAACCTATAACACGTTTTTTTAAAATCTATCTCTACTAGTGTTAATTTATGATTGTAGGCGGAAAACGAGTACTGTACTGTTGACAGATACTACAGTAGCCCCATGGCTTCTTTGGTGTTGATTGACAGTTCACAGCTGACTTCTGACAGTCAACATTGAGGCATATACCTAAAATTTGACTGTCAGAAGTCACAGCTGCTAAACACATGTTCTTCCAGATCATATGGTTTGGCGTAGGGATACATAATTTGGTCTGGTAACTTTTCAAAGCCACATCTTGTGAATGTGGGGAATGCCAGGCCTCCACCGTGGTTCAGATTCCACGTTAAACTGTAGGTCCTTCATTTCATCTCCCATTCACGCTACCATTACACATTAGCGTAAGTGCGTATAACCCGAACGGGTAGTAAGACGCGGTGCTAATAATAATAATAATAACAATAATAATAATAATAATAATAATAATAAATTAGTATCGTTTGTAACCACCAAAAAAGTTTCTTCCTATATAAATCGTAATATCTAAGTCAAGTATTGTTCATTTATGATAGTCAAATAAAATATTAAAATCAGTGTCGGTTTATTTCTTTGAAAAGATGGATGAATAGAGAACATCGTAAAAGTTATCGCGCCGACCTTCGGCCGTCTTTAGTAATGCCGTGTCTAACCCTTCACAATAGAAATATAATGTTAGGGCCCATCAAGTTGGAGCCAATTGTCCTTATGACTCGTGAGGAGATAATTAGATCAAGTCCCTCCCCCCTTCCCACACTATCATCATAATAATCATTGTTTGAATTTAAAGACGTGTTGATACAAACGCGACAGTTAACGTTGTGAACATAAATAAACGTTTGAAATAAAAAATACGAAAGAGCTAATGCAATTGTCGATAGCTAACCACGACTCCAGGCGATTGGAGGTACACTTCATCTAAATTTTAACTTCCTCATCTCTACCCAATAACTGGTAGAGAAACGTGGAGCGTGTGGGTTTAAGGCCTTTATATTCAAGTCTCAGGAGTCGACCAATCAATCTCCAGGTATTCAAAGAAACAAGCATTTCAGGTCCGATGGAGGTAAGACTAATCTTCAAATATCGACCATATATATACGACCTTTCATCGCGTCTCTTCAGCGGAGGGTCCAGTGATAGATTGTAGTTCCTTTGAAAGAGTGCTTGCTCCTTGCTATCGAAATAATCCAATTAAAGTTATTCTTGGGTGACCTCGTGGTATAGGGGTAAGGTGTCAGACTTCTGTGCTGGCGTCCGGGGTTCAATCCTCTGTCCCGGCACAGATTTATCTGATTACCAAACCCTTCCTTCACCTCTGACAAGACATCTTGTGAATGTGGGGAATGCCAGGCCTCCACCGTGGTTCGGATTCCACGTTAAACTGTAGGTCCTCCATTTCATCTCACAATCACCCTACCATTACACATTAGCGTAAGTGCGTATAACCCGAACGGGTAGTAAGACGCGATGCTAATAATAATAATAATAATAATAATAACATAGTTATTCTTGTGTATAAAACGGATAAAGCCTAGATTTGTCCGGGAAGCTTGTTGGAACGAGCGTGTAGCGATTATATTCTACACATCCCGTCTAACCAATCAATAGAGATAATCAGATCCAATCCAACGTAACACTATCACACATTTATTTAATTTACACTATATATCGCAGTAAATATCTACGTGGTAGAACATCCTTCTCTCTCTCTCTCTCTCTCGGCCACTCGGGCAATATCTTCTCGAAGGGCATGAAGGGAGAGATGTGGGACGAATGCACCCTCTTACTCGAATATTTTAGAAGCCAAGATTAGTACACAACCCTGTTGAAAAACGGAGATGAGGACACTCGCATAATAGTCACCGAGCAGTCAGGATCTGCGTTCGTCGAGAAAAAAACGTTTTTGTTTGTTTTGTTAATCACATAATCTGAGTCAGGACCGTAACTAATCCGCGATGGTTACTATATTGGAATATAAGTGAAACAGCAAGTGTGATATTGGGTCGCTTATTCACCCTGTTAATTACAGCAATTATGCTGAATAAATAATTTATTAAATTTACATAAGTGATTTCAATTATCGCCTGATAATAGGCCACATCAACCAATGCAAGAGTGGTGAAAAATTTCCATAATGAACTGGTCCGGCAAGTAGTGAGTCCATTTCATTACAAATATGTCGCCCTCCGCGAGACATGAACTGTGGACAATATCACTACAAATGAACGAACCACTCGTACACCGAAGATATTATTACTATTTTTAGCACCACGTCTTACTACCCGTTCGGGTTACACGCATTTACGCTAATGTGTAATGGTAGGGTGATTGTGAGATGAAATGGAGGACCTAACAGTTTAACGTGGAATCCGAACCACGGCGGAGGCCTGGCATTCCCCACATTCACAAGATGTCTTCTCAGAGGTGAAGGAAGGGTTTGGTAATCAGATAAATCTTGGCCGGGACCGAGGATTGAACCCCGGCCACCAGCATAGAAGTTTGACACCTTACCCCTAGACCGCCAGGTCACCCCGAAGATAATAATTATGGAGAAAAGCTTTATCTTCGCACTCTTTGTCTCGGCTAACTGTTGCCAAATATCATCGCGCTCAGTTATGTCGCAAGGTAAGAAGGAGCTACTACTGGCAACCTTGACAAGCCAGCGTTGCAAAATTTGTATTAAATAATTAAAGAAAGGTCGATCACGCATAACAAGAGAATGACAACGCTGTTTCCCCGATACAAGTCTTTCAGAGTTGAGTTGTAATTGTCAGGGGAGCACAAGGGGTAAGCTGGTAACAGTGGCAAGAGGTTCACTTCATTGCACACCAATCTGCTTTTCGCGCAAGAACAGATGTCTGACCTTGAGCCCAGTGGCGGATTTGTGCAGTTGGAGGCCCCCCCAAGTGCAACCTGATTCTGAGCCTGCCCTCCCCTCTATAATTTAAAACAATATTTAAACAAATATTTAACTAAAATGCACGAATTGAAAAATAAAGCATATATTATTTTTCAAATAAACAAAAACGCATAGATGCACAAAAAAAATCTCGTACTTGTGTGCTATAGAATACATTCAAGTTGTGCATCCATTCTAGTATTATTAAGTGATACACACATAAATAAGCAGACTAGTTTTTTGTTTTGAAGAAAAATAAATGAAATATCAATATCTCCGTTTCGGTATACATTTACATCATAATAATCATATAAAAGTGGAACTTTTCTAGCTTTAAGCTTAGAAAATTTATCAATAATAGATTCATAATCAAATGATTGAACAACATCGTTTTCCAGAAACTTGAGTGACAAATCGTTTGAATGCAACTGACTTAATGAATTGCGTAAATAATGCCTAACCCGTACAAAGAATGAGCATTCACTATTAACATCAACTGCAAAACCACGTCGTAACAGTTTTTGGAAGAAATCTTCTCACTCAAAACACCATCTGAAAAAGGAATCCTGTTTGTTTCCACGCATTTTTTGCGACTCTTTGAACGGCCCACCTATAACTACAATATACTTTTTTGTTATATTTGTTATGAATTTGCAAAACTTTTATAAAACTAGTTTTTTTAAAGCCCCTGTGGTACTGAGGCTCCACTTCTTACGTCTGTGCGGTGATCCGCCACTTCTTGAGCCCTCAAATAATGTCGGCTCATGTCTTACAGGTCCTACTGCAAGTTGCGTTTTAATGTCTGGTTATTTTTCCACTGGGGACTTCCCCCCCCCCCCCC
>CABEEJ010000772.1:0-12500 GCA_901482245.1 Timema douglasi
ATGTCAAGGTCAGGCAGATTCACCAATAGTTTGAAGTGGTGTTTAAACTTGAGCAGTTACTAGTAACTCATCACTCATTATGGTTACTGCTAGAAAAAAGTTGGTCGGGGGCGGGTAAGGGGGAGATTGGCTGCTAGTGTAGTCAGAACAGTTATTTATTTATTTATTTCTCTAGTATGGAAGGGGGAAGGGGGGCTTAGAGTAGACATTGAGAATATAAAGGTTGTAACATTACATTACGTCCCGCCACATGCTGACATTTACGCATAACTCTCTGTAATTCATACTACCCGCTCCAATTATACCGACACTTATCGAATCCCTACAGTAGTACTATTCTCTATTGTAGTTCACGTAGTTTGGTACGACATAATGATACAATTCTGAACTATAATATTCTCTCGACATAATCAATTTCAACATAGTAAAACTGTTCATGTACTTATCGATTGAATCTTCTGAAACTAGCAACCACCAAGACTGGCCTACACCTATCATCCTAAATTGGCGAGGGGGCCGAGCGAGCTACGATGTTCCAACAAGATGTAGTCCACTCCATCCTGTTCTACTAACACGTAATGGGCTGGCCAATATTGGACACGACTAGAGAATGACTATTCACCTATTCACCTGCCCTCTGATGTTAGAAAGATGAACTACTTTTAAAACATCAGGTGATTGAAGAAATGGTTTGGAAGTTGGATGGAGCCTTGACAACAAAGGGTCTACGTAATCTTCCAAAGCCGCATTGACGTCACCGAGCGTGTGTTCAGTTCTCCCACCTTGATTCTATTGCGACGAAACCCACTATATATTGTGAAGTGCGTGTATGCCAAAATGACTTTTTGATTTCATCGCTTGACCGAGGAACATTGTCCTGGACCTAGACAATGTGAGAATAAAACATTTATATATTATATCTTCATCAGAATCGTTACTATGGCAATTTATTTATTGGACTCTGATTTAATTTTAACTCTTAGTGTCAGCCATGTTAGATGTTTTTTTTTTATATTATCTAAATCTATTGATTTTTACCTGATCGTTAAATTTGAAATGAGACTATATTTTGTCTGTCGCCCCCTGGGCGTTAGTCTTTTCGAGTGTTAAATCTTTAGATAACCACGATTGTTAATTGACTTGGAGTTGAACGTAAATGTAAAGTTAAATGTAAATTGTGGATAATAGTAATTAATTTTTAAACTTCAAGGTAGCGTTTCTTATTTTTGTTTGCATTTTGAAATATAGTCTAATGTAACGTAATTTTCTGATGATTTTGATTAATTATGAAATTAATTAACCTTGGTATATTTTCTAATATTTTTCTATGGTTTGTTTCTAATATGATATTTTCATTATAAAGTTTTTGAAGTATTTATTTTTAGGTAAAAAAAAAACACTTTAGTAACATTTTGAAGGTGCCCATTAGGCCCTTATTTAGTCTTTATGTATTATCCTGATGGATATTAATATTTTTGATTTATTGTACTAAATTCAACGTTACGGGTTGTTCTGTCTCTTCAAGACTGACCCATTTGAATATTGGATATATTACAAGTTTATAGCTCTCTCTTAAATTATCTGCGCAATTTAAAGATATGAAGTTATTATCGATTTGTTAGGTTTTCAACATATCTGTTTGATTAATGAGACCATGTAAAGTTTTCTGCTCTAATGTTATTGTTTTGAATAAACCGTCCGGATTGTTGCCTTTAAATATTGCTAATAATTTCCCTTATCACTTGTTCCATAGCTTACTCCCACTCCCTTATATCTTATTAATGGTCGTAAATAAAAGGTAACAGTGTGGTTGTAACAAGGTCAGCAAGGGAGGCAAACATCCCCACTGCACGGTCATCTACAAGGTTAACTAATTGTGTGACAAACAAGATAGACTAGCGGGGGAGTAATTGAGGGGTGGTCAAAATAGAACTATCAGTAGTCCAAATAATAGCAGGGGTCTCAAAATGCTTAATCCAACATTTTACTCAATGTAAAAAGGCTGAATATTTTCCCAGTATCTGATTCAAAATTCCAGTAGGTTTTTGTCCTTATTAAACCCTTACGCCTGTATTTTATGTACGTCTCGGTTCGAACGTAATGCGACAACTAGGTTGTAGATGCTAAGATAGCCACTGTAGAACGAACTGTTCAATTTGGAATGGAAACTTTCGCAGATATTAGTGGTTCGAATCCAGTTGGCAGGTACAAATTCAAGGGGGGAATTCGCCACCAAAGAATTATAGTTTTCAAATATGTGGTCGATGAACTAGCACAATCCTTGTATCTTCTGACGGCTTAACCGCCATAAAGTCGTCAGTAAAGCAGTCAATGAATTCATCGGGATTTTAAAAAGTCAGTCCAAAAAAGTTTTTTTTTTAAATAACTCTTAGGAGTGTTGGAATGAGCGTTATAGAATTTAATGAGGCCTAAGGTTTGACTCTTCCTCCACCAACTTTGTCCAAAGTGTTCCTCCACCAACTTTGTCCAAAGTGAAATCAGCAGCCACTTACTTCTGCATCAGGCCAGACTTCCTCTACTGCACTCTGGATTGCTGATTCAAAGTCTATACAGACTTCAGACGGAGAGCAGGCAGCACCGAGAGAAATGCAGTGACGGACTACGTATTGGAATGCAGAAGTCTACGTAGTTTTACATTTGTTGGTAAGCACAAAAAAAAAAGTATATTTATAAACATCATTTATTAAACAATGAATGGTAAGGAGTTGGTTGAAGTAGGCCCTACTTATGACATCTTTTGAATGTCCCATCCACATACATCTTTTGTACTTCACACAACACTTTCAAATTTTGTTGTATGTAAAACTCAATTATAGAGATTACTTTATCATTCACAAACACAAATTGTTCACCAATATTAGTTTTAATGTTCATTAAATTCAAATCAGTATGCGTATCCTTAGCGCTACTTGGCAATCGAGAATGCTTAGATGAACGACCATGATACACATTATGCCGAGGGATTGTCACATCATTGTTGGTCAAAGTAGGCACATCCCCTTGTTTCAATTCCATACCTAAGAATCAGTTTTGCCAACTTGGAATAAATATCTTCGACAGCGATTCTTATAAGAGTATTGCTCAATTTTTGTCGATTAAGGACATTGTCATCAATTTTTCCATGATTGTGACTGGTGTCACTTTCAATTGTACTATTTGCTTAAGACAGCTTTAAAAAATACTAACATAACTTCTTACAGCATGGCTACCATTGCACACCATCCTTAAGCGTTTTATGAAATCGAAATTTGTAGCCTTCATAAACGATAAGAGGTTTCGACTTTTCACTCGCGATGAGCTCCATTGCTGAAAACACTCGATACAGAATGGAACCCAAATCAAGACTTGTGGTTTAATGGTTTGGGTAGACGGGAAGGGATCTTATCACTGAAAACTAGCGATACACTAACAACAATATAAGTAAGTCAACAGCCCGGGCCACAATTCGTAGGCCTACGTAGCTCCAAAAACGTGGGGCCGCAATTAAACTGTCTCTTCTAGAGTTAAACAACTCGTGCGGCCGCAAGTCACCTGCAGCTTATCTGGGAGTGACTTGTTGTGCACAAAATACCTGGAAGAGGGATGAAAACCTGTTAACAAAGCTAAGATTTTAAGAAGGTGACACAAGAGTCTTGTCAACACATAAAAATAAAATGACCGCCAAGGTTTGTTAAATAAAAAGAGAATATTTTAACACATATGGATTCAATAAGTTTAATATTTTGAAATTATCCATTGACTTGAAATGTATTAAAGGTGGAAACTTTTGATTACGAAAGGGAAAATCAATATTATTACAGGGTACACGCAGTTCATGTGCGAGCGAGAATGGTAAAGTCATATTTTAATACGTCAGAGATATCGACCACGGTGTACAGAGCGTAAATAAGAGTGTGAAGAGACTAGTGGAGGCTCTCTTTCATTTTTTATTCGTTAGACCAGACTTTGGATAGGAACGTCTCATGCTTAGATTGTAATATGGGTGCTTATTGACATCATTTTTTTCAACTCATATTCGTATGCCTCGCCATCAGCCTTTTACCCCCAGCTGAGTTGCCATTTTTTAACTCATAAATGATCATAGTTATTTAAATGAAATAATGTTGTAAAGTATAGTGTTCATTATGGTATTGATATTATCATTAATATTTAATAATTCCACATGAAATGAATGGCTTCACCATACTAATGAAACGATATTTATGACCTGATAAATTTGAAAACTTGTGAAAGTGAGACACAATATTAATTTTACTAATTTGTAGAAATTAAGTGATTTAAAAGTATTTGGTTGTTTAGTAGTTTTACTAGATGCATCAGTAGCGCTAACGGAGAAACCAATGTAATGGGTTCAAAAGAGATCGTAAGTGTCCATAAGAACCTGTACTGCAATTTAAGAGTGGAACGGCTTATAGCTACCCGACTCATTCCTACAGCATAGGTGTAAGCGTTAAATATATATATATATATATATATATATTTGAGAACGTGTTAAGTAATACAATGATATGCCACTGCTAAAGGTGAGCCTCACCAGCAGTCTGTTGATACCCAGTCTAAGCCTGTGACCAATTCTACCAGACTCATCCCTCACCGAACACGCTCGGTGCCAACACACAACCGACTCGGACGAGATACCATGTCCAACTAACTCACCAACCCCGATGGCGTCAACAAACATGAGATTCCGTGTTCGAGTACGTTCCAAAAGCTTCTAGTACAATCACTAAGGATCAAGTTCAGCCTCTAATGTTTTACCGCAGTCCAGACCTTGCGCAGGCATGACGTCTTTCCTGTTACCGGAGCATAAAGAGAAAGATACCATACTTCCCCCCTCCTTTTCCTACACCTCCCTCTTCTGGGATTTGGAAGTTATAAAATAACCGCAGAGTTGCAACCATGGCACTCTTGGCGGCTATAGGAAACTAGGTGCTACACTTCATTCTAAAAAAGCAAGGTATACATTATTTACTTTTTGGCATAGCGTATTTTGTGTAATGTTTAAAATTCTCTTTTGGAATGATGCCTTGATGACAAATTTAAGTTAATATTAATAAAATCTTTGATTACAGATTTAAGTTGATTCACAATAAAATGCTCTTACAATACTCATGCTGTATGTCGTAAGGCGCACAGATTCTGAACCAATAATACTGCTGTTTGAGATGGGAATCATAAGAAATTTGCCGTTGTTAAAATTTTAATTATGTTTAACAATATAGATTGTTCCTATAATTTAAATATTTAGATGTGGAGTGTTAATAATTCACTTTTAATATTGGTATATTAAGAATATTTATATTTGAGGTTAATCAGACAAAACGTCAATAAGTTGTGATAACTTGTCACTGGTAACTTAATCTCGTAATAATAAATGATCCTTGACTCGTTTAATGTAGATGGAAATTTATGAGTTTATTGTTTGACTTTCTTTCTTTCATGTACGAAAGAAATATTAGTGCACATATATTTATAATTTGTTGAGGTAGTTTGTCTTTAAATTACCTATGATAGTAAATACTTTATATTTCCTAAGATTTATATCGAGTCAAAGGCATACTAAGTTAAGTAATATTCCTACAATATGTGTGAACATTTATTTGTATTTCTCATGTAAAATGTGTTTAGGGAGCTTGGATACCCCTGGTTTGTTACACACCGTATCTGTGGGACAATTGGACAGTGTAGGAACTTCTCGGATTTAACGATTCTTCGCCTTTCGAAGCAATTGTATTTAATATATATTTAATCCTTATTGATCCCTTTTTGGGAGTCTATGTTATATAAGGTCATATTTTTGTTTGTCTCATTACAATTCTTGTTTATTTCTATAATAAAAGAAAATTTTTTACTCAGCCCAGCCTTGGGTTTTGGTATTATTATTAACGAGGTAATATCGTTAAGTTTTCAAACCGTCACTCTCTCGTTCCTATGTTATTTCTTTTAATTGATAAGATGTAATCCTTCTTTTTACAATAAAAAAGGGGATGCAGAGCATAACCATATAAACGTCTCACCCGCTTCGGTGGCGTAGTTGGCTAACACGCTAGTCGTGTTGAACTCGACTGCTGAGGACGGGGAGATCGAGGTCCGAATCTCGGTCGGGTGAACTGGGGGTGATTTTTCCTAAATGGTTTTCCACTCTTTCTCTACGCAAATGTGGATACACTTCCTCTAATTAAACCTTCCCAATTCCTAATCCATTAGCCACACCCATGTGTAAAAGTTAAATAACACCATAGATACAAAACTCCAAATTATTGTCTAAAATAATTATTAGGATACTTACCCGCCTAACAAAATTTAAGCTTTACAACCTTTCTTAATTTTTATAAAAATGATAATTGCACTTACTTAACCTAGGCCTAACATTTCATGTGTTTCTAGACTAAAATTTCGAAAATAATTATATAAAAAAAAACAAGTTAATGTTTAAAGGAAAAGATAAAGTCATAAAAATAATACAATAATGCAAAGGATTATGGGACAACACAATGTGTTTTCCTAGATGGTTTTCCACTCTCCCTCCACGCAAATGCGGGTTCATTTCCTCTAAATTCAACCTTCCCAAGTCCTAATCCATTAGCGTAATTAGTACTTAAGCGTATAGCCCGAACGGGTAGTAAGACGCGATGCTAAATAAAAAAACACAAGATGACATAAACTGCTAAGGACCACGGGTTAACACGTATTTGTCAATATTTACGTTTCTACTCTTTTTTTTTGTGAATTCAGTGAGCTTTGTTTGAATTGTATGATTATTTAAAATGATCAAACTTGATAAATCTTAGTACTATCTAATTTGCAGTTTTCTCGGGTGAGTAATAATAAAAAGTAAATATATAAATATAGTGGTATAGTAAAAAAAAAAGTGGCATATGTGTAAGAGTTGGTGTCCTTACCTATTTATAAGTTATTGTTTTTTAATCTTAAACTAAAATGTAGAGTTTATCTTGAAATTTTTTAGTTTATACAGAAATTATATAAAAATAAACTAAATTAAGTTAAATATGAATTAACACATTTCAAATAAAGTCAATAAAATAAACTGTAGGGCCTTTTAGTACCTACTACAAAGAAGTAATAACTTATTATTAACTTGGATGTATTCTACAAAAAAATCATAAACCCTTCAAAAGCTAAAAACGTGTTTTTTTTTCAACGGGTCTTTTCCAACTCTCGATGAAGGCGAAATTATGGAATAAACCTGGCGAGAGAATGAAAAACTACATTGTAGAGTAATTCATCCCCAGCGCAGACACTCAGAAACAAACCCCGGCCTTTCGGGTCGAAGTCGGCTGGCTGTACTAACATATAACCCATCATCCTTGCTATTTATTCTATATTATAACATAGCACCTAAAATGTATATAAATGTTTTGAATTTTGGTAGGTACTCACCATGAAAACCATCAACCTTTTTTGCGATGGCTGCTCCCTTCACAAGAGAACTTCAGCAGCAAAATACACTGAATAATAAACCGTTACAAAATATCCCTAAGGTGTAAACATCACTGCTTTAAATTCATTTAATAACCAACGAACACTCACATTTTAATGTTTATCTTAGCACAAGGTTAGTTTCCCTTATAATGCTTTTTGATACTGACCTGTTTAACTGTTATTCAAGGCAAATATAGGCCTACACGAGAATTATGGGAAGACGTCCCACAAAATCCTTGTTATTCTAGTTAATGTTATCGATTTATAATAAATAGACTAAAACCAAACAATTCACAAAAGCCTTTCTACCACAATAATTCTTCGAAGGTCACTCAACTTGTTAAGCATAAATACAAATATATATATATAATACTCCATATACATATCCGTATGAAGTTGAAAACAAATATTCACAGCCAGGCTACTTACGATTTAATTGTATTAATGGTAAGAAAAGTTGGAACTGATACAATTAGACTATCCTTTTAGACTTTTAGTGCGTGTGTGAACTAATAAAAATACCGTACTTTGAATAGTAAGGGTGTCCTTAAGTAAACCGTGAAAATCTCGTTACTGCACATTCCTCGATTTGTATGTCACATACGTTTAAAAAAGTACACAAATACGCTCATTGTAAACATTTTGTAGTTACATAGTTATTATTGTATTAGTGTGGATATTAACCATTTCATTAAAATTTGTAAATATATGTGAAATGGAGTTTAAATCGAATTTGATGTTCACATTATTATGACTTATGTCTATTATATAGGCCTATCGTCTTATTCAACAAAAGTTCAGCCTACATAACAAAAAATCAAGTGTCACAATATACGATAGGCTATAACAAAATTAATTCGTACTTTAAAAATTATAACAATAAACGTAGTTAATATAGTGTATTAATTAACATTACATTAGGTCTTTCAATCAAATATTGATGAATAGTGAGTTAAATGCAGACAATTTTTTTTAAAAATAAACATAATGTTTATAGGTCATTAAAATGTTATCCAAGCACTGGTTCTACACTTTGAAGAATGTAAGGGTTTCAATTAAATCTCTCAACAGTATTTACTAAAATAATATCAGTGTAGTGACGTGCTACATTACAACACAGCAAAACACACACACACGTTGTTTGAATGTCGTCACTACTTTGGTTTTATTTCCTCACATTATCGATGGTTGAGATTCAATTTAAATAATGAAATCTTCCATGGTGTTTAGTATATTCTCCAATACGTTTGATTTTGAAACTAATTTCTTTGAAGAAGCCATCTTATATTACTTCAAACAAAAATTCATTTCTGTGTATCGCAACATGAGCTATGTAAACATTAGAACCAAACACGAGAACACTATTATCTATTATTCACAAGTTAAACCGGAAGCTTAGATAGCTCCACCGGGCACCTCGCCGGCTCCCGAAGCACTGACAAATGACAACCCGGCCGTGCCGTACTGCCTTGTGGAAAAAGCACGGCTCGGAACGGACAGTTTCCACGGCTTGGTTCGGCCAGTGTGGCACAACAACTAGTGTCCTCATTGATATTTAAGTACAAGCAGGTTCTTATCGAAAGGGGTTTGGAGAGGCAAGGTGTTCATATCTCTGTTCAATCTCAAACCCAGTGACTTAGCCAGGGGCTAGAGGTCCAGACCCCCCTCGAGGAGTCGGCTTATAGGCGTTAGTTAGCCCCCTCTGTATACTGCCAGCTTAAAACAGTTACTTAATCCTGTTCTTAATTCATTTTGAGCTTTTACTTATATTCGTTGTGTGTTTTAATTTGAAGAAATAATATTTGTTATAGTATCTCGGCTTGAAAATATTCTATAATCTATAGAATATCAATACCATGGTATGCTTGTTTGAGCTAAGTGAGTCAAGATTTAACACGATTTGAATGTGTTCTATAACCTATAGATTATCAATACCATGGTATGCTTGTTTGAGCTAAGTGAGCCGAGATTTAACACAATTTGAATGTGTTCTATAACCTATAGATTATCAATACCATGTTATGCTTGTTTGAGCTAAGTGAGTCGAGATTTAACACAATTTGAATGTGTTCTATAACCTATAGATTATCAATACCATGGTATGCTTGTTTGAGCTAAGTGAGCCGAGATCTAACACAATTTGAATGTGTACTTGCACTGGTTGCAGGAGGAGGGGAGTATTTATACAATAGGGATGGCTGTGCGGGGGGAGGTACGATCAGGTCAATATATGGGGGAAGGAGGAACTTTCCTTTAGACACCCCCGAAATGAAATTTTGGCCACGTCACCACTCAATGTTTAGCCTTGTAGTTTAATGAAATACGTATTATACAATTATGTGTTTAGAAAAATCTTTCAATTGTTTCAAGAAGAATTTAATGTTTATATTATTATTAGCACCACGTCTTACTACCCGTTCGGGTTATACGCACTTACGCTAATGTATGATGGTAGGGTGATTGTGAGATGAAATGGAGGGCCTACAGTTTAACGTAGAATCCTAACCACGGTGGAGTCCTGTCATTCTCCACATTCACAAGTTGTGATTAATACACGTCTTGTCAGAGGTGAAGGAAGGGTTTGGCAATCAGATAAATCTGTGCCGGGACCGAGGATTGAGCCCCGGACCTCCAGCGTGGAAGTCTGAAAGCTTACCCCTAGACCACCAGGTCACCGTAATGTTAATAAAAATCCTTGACAACTTTAATGGAGGCTTTGCCACGAGAGAGTGTATCCCTTCCCCCTACCCAACCAATCTATTTAAATATATTTCTGCTTTTGCTTTTAAAATTAGTTTTATCTGTGATAATGTTTTGGTTTTCTTTGCGTACTGGGTTTTACAGCGATTGTATTATTGTATTGAGTTATAAAATTAAAGTTACCCACGTGGGTGGCTGTATGGTCCAAGGCGCTACTCTCGCAATAGACTATTGTTCCGATGACGGGTATAACGTGGTTCGATCACGGCCGGTTGTGGCTAACTGAAGGTGTTTTTCCTAAAAGGTTTCTCTCTATCTATCTCTACGCAAATTCGGGTGCACGTAATCTAAATTTAACCTCACTCATTCCTGATCCATTAGCGTAATTAGTACATAATCGTTTCACCCAAATGGGTAGTAAGACGCGGTGCTGAAAATGGTTACTAAAAAGCACTTTTTGGTAATCAGAAACGTTATTTTTTAAATTTATCTATTTAATACTTTTTTCCTCTATGATAAATTTATGATTATATAGTTTTTAACAGCCTAAAAACCTTGATTAAGCTTTAAATTTGAAAATTAATAATGATAATTTAATTTTTAACTTTTTTGTTGACATCCCTCAAAACACCACATTCATGCGAGAAAAAAGAGAATAAATGGTAGGGTATAAACTTTTATCTTTGGATCAGAGTTAAAACAAACACATCCTTGATTTCCCTCTCCCATATTAACATGTAACCAATTTTTGTTACAAAAAAACCGCGAGTTTTTATGGTTGCAATCGGTAGTTCTTTGATTGCTCCGGATTTTTCCACATGAGTTTTGTTTGTTTAGTTCGAATAAGCTTACAAATTATAAATATTTACATTGGTGGAGGGTTAACTTAATGGTAACCTTCCACCCTCCCCCCTTTCTATACACACATACATTTTTAATCGACATCTTTATATTTTCGATCATTTGTTCTTCTTTTGTTCCAGATTGTTCCATAAATGTTTCATTTGTTCATTTCTAGAGGTTCAATAATTATATTTTTACATTAGTGAGCTGTAGAGAAGGGGTTCTAGTTTACGGTTTCCACAAATATACTTTTCAAAATTTGAATTTTTATGGTTGAATGGTTTTTACTTTGTTTGATCCGAATTGCCTATCAAATGGTTTTGTTAGCCCCGAATCTGTTCTTGTACAAACGAACTTCTGCCACGAGGTGGTCAAATTATTTATATTCAAAAGCGTAACACAACATCATTATGAACGCACTTGCAAACAAATTAAAGAAATGTTTTCTAAATCAACATAAAAGGTTCATCATTTCGTTAAAAGCTCACAATTTTGATGAATTGATTGAGAGACCATAGCACACATTAATTACTGACAAAGATTAGGATAGTAGCTTACTTTAAAAAAATAAACGTATGGTATCTTTGACCAGGAGAAATATATTTAATTCGGTCGCACGTGTGTGTAGGTTTTTCCCGTCTCTGGTGGAACTGAATATGGGATGGTGCTGGCTATGCGAGTGTGAGGTCAATAGTGATTTTAAATCTAACTTAAGCTCAACCAAACAAACTTTGATGACCGTTGGAATAATTCCCCTTTAGAGAAAAATACACATGGTACTAGCCAGGAATCAAAACCATGACCCCTAGGTTCGTAGCCAGGTACACTGACCACAATAACATGGGATCGGTTAATAACCTACTATCATCCAAATATATTTATTTCCTTGAAACATGCTTGAATCTAGTGTTTTTTTTTATGTTTTCTCCATAATATTAGAGAGAGCTAATAAACATTTAGGAATTATATACCTAAATCAACGCACTCAAAAAGTTTATTTTCTCAAAAAATTTGTAATTCATATTTTATGGTTGTTGGTTAAAAATTAATTATCTTTATATTAATTTGTTTAAAGCTGAAAGTAGATTTGTCCGGAAAAGAAAGCCCACTTCCGGATGAGACGGAAATCTGAAATTCGGCAGGAAGGTTTAGGGCCTACTCCAAATAACCAGAAAAATCTAAATACTAGAAATTTTATAATGGGGTTCTGGAAATTGGGGGAGAGGGACTACAATTAGACAGAAAAAAAAATTATATGAGGTAAAAATTAAGATTTGACAAGTAGGTAGAGGGATCATCCCAATCAATCATTAAAGTCTGAAAACCTTAAATTTTTAGATTGGACTCCAGGAAAAATGGCAGAGGGTGGTTAAAATAAACATAAACATGACTATTATGTGTTGTAGAAAATCTAAATGTTGCACGCAGGTAGAGAGACAACTCCAGATAACCAAATAAGTCTTAAAATTTGAAATTTGATTTCTAACAGGGGT
>CABEEJ010000772.1:15000-48060 GCA_901482245.1 Timema douglasi
TCCTACATTCACATTGTCAAGTTGTAATCCAGCAAAGTCCTCGCAATAATTCCTCATACACTTATCCATGAATACATTAAACCAACAAGGATACATAACACATCCTTGTCTAACACCCTGTTTAATGTCAAACCATTCGCTTAAATTGCCATCCACCCTTATGCACGTTTTACTTCCATCATACACCGCCATAATTGCATTTACTAACCATGCATCCACACCATACTCACGTAGAACATTCCATAACATACTCCTATTCACCCGATCTTACGATTTTTCTAGATCAACAAATGCACAATACACTTTCTTCCTTTCTGCCATACATTTCTCAATCAGTTGTTGTAATGCAAATATCTGGCTCACGCAAACTCTACCTGGTAAGAAATCACATTGCACACCCCAAATCTTGTCCGGAGTTTTTTCAGGCACTCTCTCAATTAAGACTCTACCACAAACTTTGCCTGGAATACTCAACAAACTAATCGCCCTATCATTCTTAAATTCATTCATAATGCCTTTGCCTCTGTAAGTACAAAGGAACAATTAAAGTATTCTTTCAATCATTAGGAACAATTGAAATCCCAGCACACATATTAAACAACTCACATAATCTGGCAAGTAGTACCACGATCCCACACTTAAGCATTTCACTTGTGATCCAATCTAAGCCCACAGCTGGGCCATTCTTTAACACGTTTATAGCTTTTAACACCTCAGCCTTTTTAATGCTTTCCTTCATCATAACATTTTCCATATTTTTTGCTACTTTCTCAACATTTTTCCCTATACAATTGCTCAAAATATTCCTTCCATCCCTCTCTTATACTTTTTCATTTCAGATCATCTCACCACGTTCATTCTGAATGCCATTGGTCTTTTCTTGCACTCCTTGTTTCGTTCTCTTTACCTACTTTCAGAACAGCTTAATATTTCCTTAAAAGTCATTCTGAACGCTTTCTCATTCTTTTAATCCCATTTACTTTTTACTCTCCAGTAATACTTTTTTTTTCACATCCATACTTTTCTCTTTGTATATGTCCCATAATCTTTTACGTTCTATTTCACTCTTCACAGCAATTATTTGTTTGTATGCTTTCTTCTTTTTTCCTCACAGCTTCTTTTGAATTCCCGCAATATCTATCAAAGCATAATTGATAATTGGGCTAGGTTTGTTACAGAAATATAGAAAGCAAGTTAAATAAATTCAAGTTTAATGCTAGCAAAGTTTGAGAGTACAATACAAGTTTATTTTCAGGCTATGAGGTTATATCCCTCTGTAAATCAATCACAGAACAAATGGTAATTGTCCCCTTAATAGGCCTAATAGACAAGCGACTGTAACATCACAGTCTTTAAACAGAAGAAAGTATCACCAGGATATTAGAAAGAAAGATCTATTAAATATTCCAGCTTATAGTCCAGGAATATTGTCGAAAAAACAGGTAAACCCAGACAAAATTCGGAGAGATCTGAAAATTTCAGGATAGATTCATAATTACGTGCTTAATAACCAAAAGTCCCCAAAAGTCAGAGGATGAGCTTTTTTTTTGTAAAAGACCCAAAAGTTCAAAACGTCTATAAATACTTAAACATTATTTTAAAGTGGGAAAAATTATAAGAACGCAGAAAATTTCATGATTGAGTCAGAATTATATATACTAAAAAATATATAAAAAGTCCCCTAAGTCCTCCTAAGCCCAATTTTCTTCTAGCTCTTAATAATAAATTGGTGACCTCCATCCTTTTCCCCCGAAATTATATCCTGGATACGCTAGAGATATCTTGCGAATCTCTCAATTTTATTAATACACTTGAATGCGTACCCGAATGGGTAGTTAGACGCAGTGCAAATAAACTAAAAATAGTAAGCCTACATTAGCATTATTGTGGGTTGGCCTTTCCCTCCGCTTTCATCCCTCATTTAGCAGAGTAGCTACACAACGTGGCGAAAGAGGTCAGCTCACTCATCCAGCTTGCACATTCAGTTGTAATTTTGAATTTTGTAAGCATGAATGTGTGCTTATTGTGTCAATGTTCATTAGAAGAAGGGATTAGTGTTTTGGTTGCAAAGGGACTTAAAAGATTAAAACAAGCAAGTGTTTACCGCCAGAATGGTTTGAACACAGTGCTTAAAACACACATATCAATACGTGTCCACTCCATTAGTAAGAAAAATTATACAAGAACTTCGACTATCAAAGCGGTGAATAACTAATTTTCGTATACCCAGTAGAGCCTACAGTAACGACTTTTATTAGAACATGTTTTATTTTAAACGCCATGTAGTTAATTATTCAGTAATTTAATAATTAGGGGCACTCCATATTTACCAAAGGCTCTTAAATTTGTGGTGAGTCAAGGCATTTCTTAATTCAAGAGTTTTTCCCACACAATATTATATTTCAAAAGTATATAGAATGTATTTAAACAAAGCTTATATTTTTTGACAGTCAAGAATTTTTGTTTGGACACAAAGTTCTACATACTATCTAGGTCTCTCACTTTTCAACAACATATTTAAAGGACAACAATGAGTAATAACAAATGTACACACATCGTAAAATTGTATAAATGAACAGAGTTTTTAAATAAAAGTATCAATTTATTTGATTAAAATAATTATAAATCATTGTTGAATTTAAGTTTCATCATCAATAATATTGAAACTGTAACATGGACGTGGTAAAAGATTTATTTGTTCTGAAAATATTACGTATTTTATTTACTACCTTTTATTACATTTTTTCATATACAAACTTATTGTATCTATTTACATAACTCCATAAATATTTATTGCTAAATTGAAAATATGACTAATTTTATAGAGACTCGCTGTTGGATCAAATGATGGAGGCAGTAGTACTGAAAATGATTTAGCATCAGTTCAAGTTATGACACGGTCTTCGATATTACCATTAGACTTCACAATACACTACATTTTTTTGTGGAAAAATCGCAGAAAACTCACAGGGAAGCAAGATACCTGTACGCTACAGAAACCATGTTCATGTGTGCCACACGCTACCTTTCATAACTTCAATGAAACAACGTTCATTAGAAAGAAACGATGATTCGGGCAGGACCATTGAAGCTAGAATAGGGGATGAAATTGACTTGGTTGCTGCAGAGTCTAGGTATCACCACAAGTGTCACGTTTAGTTTTTTCGTTGAGAACCAGAAGATTTAAGGGATAATGTCAGGCGGCTTTGTCTTGGTTGGCCCGAAGACTGTGAAAAAAGTGCAGCTTTTGACATAGTAAGCAATCAACTTGAAGCAGAAGATGAATGCCAGTTTATACTTGTAGACATAGTAAGTCTAATGACAGATATTTTGCAAATAAAGCCAGGATATGACGTGAAATATCTGAAAAAGAAACTCATCAAACGCTATGGGAATAGAATAGTACTAACCGAGTGCAGCGGGTGGATAACGGGCCCGTCACGACATATTGGACCCCCCTAGTCAGTGGCTGGCTGACACGTCCGTATTCACCAGACATATGACCACAAATGACAAGTAACGGTAAATAGAAGCTTATATACAAGGATCGGGCAACCACCGATGCGGACACAATATTATCGACTAATAAGAATTCGCCACTTTAACATGCAGCACACACCGTTGAAGCGACTATAAAGAGACCTTGATATCATACATTTTGTCATTACAATTAATAATTGCGGCTAGTAAACATCATAATGAGTTTCTATGCGATGGAAAATGGGATAAATTCAGGTATGTATTAAATGCGTTTTGTATATTTTAATGGTTACTATTTTGCTTATTACGTATTTGGTGTAAAGCGGCATTTGTTCCTTTGATATACTTTCAAGAAAACGTACCTCCTCCACCTGCAGCGTTGGTGCCGCTGGATAGCCTGGACCCCTTAGAGCTTTTTAGCGAGGACGGAATTTGCCTGGCGGATGGTGACTGGTCCATGGGTAATTAGCGTCCTGCTATAGATTTGAAAGTGATTGGCGAGTGGTTTTTTCCTACGATAGTAATTAATATGTTTTTATTTAATTTCAGATTACTGGGATCCATATAGGCTGGATGCTGGCCTGAGAGATCACGAAGCGCCGGCAGTGGATTTAGCGGTCAACTATGTCTTTGATTTTAAGCGCGAGTTAGAACTGTATTGCGTGAAAGATGCAGAGATCCTACGGAAGGCCTGCCTGAAGTTTAGCGATATGCTTATGGAAAAAGCAAAGGTGGATCCCTTCAGAGAGGCGTGTACAATCGCAGGAGTGGCCATGTTGGTTTACCGCCGAGGTCATCTTAAAGAGAATACCATCGGTATCATCCCTAATGGTGGCTACCAGTGTGCAGACCAACAGTCGCACGTCGCCGTACAATGGCTCTGCTGGGAGGCCCACCTACCCCAAACGATCGTCAGGAGAGGTTCGTGCTGTTTGTTCCGGGAAGTGAAAGGCAGTCCAACACAGTCTTGTGAGAGGGAGCCAATGCTCATTCTACGCCACGCTTCTGTCAGGAGAGCTTCGTGCTCCGTGTTCCCTCTGATGACGAGGGAGGAACGCCCGACACCGTGGACTGTCCCAATCCTAACAAATGAATAAAAAAAACCTTTGGTCACAAATAAAAAAAGCAAAGAGTATACTTAAATAACAAAAAAGCAATGAGCATACATAAATAACCAATAAAACAAGAAAATACAAGTACCAATATGTTTGGACAAGAACTAACATGTCTGAAAAGGGGGTCAAGAGGAGGGGAGGGTGGCGGGAGGGGAGGGGGAAAACCAACAGCCAATCAGAGAGCGAGAAGGCGTAGTCACGTGACCAAATTCAACCTATCAGAGCAGTGGGGCGACATGCCGTTACCGCTACTAGCCTTTCCTGGTGCATGTTATTTCTTAAAAATGTTTTGACACGTTTTAGAGTAGAAACATATTTTTCTCCTTCTGCCGTTATCATAGGAATTGTTACAATAATATTTTAAAGTTTTAAGCACTCTTCAAAAATTTCCCTTTAATTGTTTTCATTTATAAATGAGAACATATTTAAAGTTTCAGTCATATTTAGAAATTCATCCCTGCCCTAAATGATACTTAGCTCTGCGCATAGTATATTGCATCTAAAACTGGGTATGAATTTATTGTGAGCTCTAAATAGTTATCAGGAAACAACTTAGAATAACCAGAAAACTTATCTGGCAAAAACAAGCTTGCAGCAACAAGATTACCAGAAAAGTTGAATCAGAATTTTTGCTTGACAGATGATGACGTCACAAACATCTTTAGCCTCTCTATTACGAGTGTGGCTCTCATTTCGTCTCCAATTTATTTTATTTTCATCAAGATCATCAGTTATACCATTTTCATTTTTAATTTTGGAAATTTCTTCTATGAATTTTTTTTTTACAAATGCTGGATAAGTTTATCTTTTTTGCAACTGGTTATACAATATATTCACATGAGGCATTATTTTATGAAAAAAAGTTAGCCAAAATATAAAACAATCCTTTAATGTTCTCTTAAGATCAGACGCCTGTTCAATTTCATCATATCAATATCATATCTCGTTTCTATTGTATCCATGCACTCGATAAGTTCTTGACTGTATTCGCAAACTGTGTTTACTGTTCTAGAATGAAAGTTCCATCTTGTAAGTGCTGATCATGGTAAACGTTTACCCACAACTTCATCTAAAATCGCTGTTCTCTTAGGGGAATTAGATTTTTTTTTACAAAATCCTCCTAAACTGGCGAAAAATATACGGACATTGCGATTAATTGAAGCTGAATTTGACATTATTAAATTTAGTTGATGTGAATGACAGTGAACATAAGCAGCGTTAGGATTGCTCTGCTTTATTTTAGCCTGAACACCATTGAGACATCCACTCATTACTGAAGCACCGTCATATGCTTGTGATATTAATTTATGAGGCTATTTTTCTACATGTTGATCTATTTCCTCTTTGAGACCATTTTACAAAGACGCTGCGTCATTAAATGGAGGGTTTGTATAGCTCCAAAATCTTTCCACTGGTTTTCCATTTAATATATACCGGTAAATTATTACCATTTAAAAAAGTAGATAAGACATCAGTTGTTTCGTCAGCTATAACAGCAAAAAAAAATGGCATTGTTAATTTCTTTTGGAATTTCTTAATGGCAAATTTCCAGCATGCATTGAAGTATTCCATTCTGAATTGAGCTCAAGGTGCCTTTAAAAAATGTAGCCTTTTTCTAAATGCCCTTTCAAAGCATCATCCAACTCGGCACTGAAATTGACAACTCCACTAAATATCCCAGGGTTAAAAGACGAATCAGTTTCGTCATGACCTCTAAGCGCCAGTTCGAAAGCGTCTTAGAAGCGAATACAGTTTAGGACAATATTTAAAACATACCTATCAACCCTCCCCTGTGGTGGTAGCGTCCTTTCTCTATCCGACCAAAATATCACCACAGCGAGAGTGTTATACAAAGAGAAATATATTAATAAATCATCAGGGACCTTTAATGACCTCTACTCAATCCAACCAAACCCAGGTGTTCTTGTTTATTTTTACCAGGGAGTTAGAGTTAAAGTTAAATAAAATCAGGAGTAGTAACTATTAGGGCCTTTCGGCAATTTTATTTATAACTGGTAAATATTTGAATATATAACAATATAAGATGAAATAAGGTTGCGACTCCTACGCAACATATTATCATTACATAAATTGTCTCCAGTTGACCAAAAATATAATCAGAGTTAATTAATAACTGGTAAATATCTAAGTTTATAACTTTATAAGATAACACAAGGGTGCGAGTTCTACGCTAGATATTAGACATTTAATATTTAACATAAAATAAATTATCTCCAAATAATCAAAATTATAGTCAGAATCTATGAATAATTAATTATAGGGCGAGCAGTAAAGTCAGATTACAACATAAAAATATTGCTCTAATAATGTCCGTATTATACAATCTCTCAATAGAGGTTCTACAAGAAACATATAAGAGCTACCTTGAATTCAAATCTCAGAAGACTGTCTTGTCAATAAAGTACGTACAAAAAGCAGTTATAGAAATCTAGGCTGTTCCATGCCATTAACTCTCACTCTAACTACTTTATACCTACGAATAACATAAATTGTACGCCAGTGCGTAAAGGATTATTCCTCAGGCAAAACTTTAATAAACAATTTCAACGTAGAAAGGCAAATGGTCAACTAATACGTTAATCTCAACTGAACTAAATTAACCGCAATAAATACATGTTATAATGCAGTATCCGCGACTTCTGTATAATATAGAAACGTGCCAAAAAACCTAATATAAATTAAACTCAACTTCTTCCAGTACACAAAGAGGCGGCTACATATTTAAATATCAGTACGCAAAACCCTTCCCACTAACGTAATAGTTACAAAAAAGAAATATTATTTAAATCCCCAAAATTACAGCTACTTACATTCTAAGATGTTCCTTAGAACTATTGGCGTCAAAGAATACTGAGAGTCGCTGAGCACTTGCTTATATTCTGCTTGTAACAGCTGGAGAAATGAGGAGGGATTACATGACGTAAGCTGATGTCATTCACAGCAAATGAACGCTTAGATTACCTCATCAGCGCCTGCGCACAACGCTGTGAGGTAGTAGAAGATGGGGAGTGGTGGGTGGGTGGACACACTTAGGGCCAGTTTCATAGTCAAGTTTATTACGCCTCAAGTGCGGCGCTACACTAAATACAAGATGACACCTACCTAAACTCGAATGGAATGGACCGTTCTCGCCTAGGAAACTGGCCCAATACATTCTGGTTTAGGTAGGTGTCGTCATGTACTTAGTGTAGCGCCGCACTTGAGGTGTACTAAATTTGACTATGAAACTGGCCCTTAATACCTACGAATAACATAAATTGTACGCCAGTGCGTAAAGGATTATTCCTCAGGCAAAACTTTAATAAACAATTTCAACGTAGAAAGGCAAATGGTCAACTAATACGTTAATCTCAACTGAACTAAATTAACCGCAATAAATACATGTTATAATGCAGTATCCGCGACTTCTGTATAATATAGAAACGTGCCAAAAAACCTAATATAAATTAAACTCAACTTCTTCCAGTACACAAAGAGGCGGCTACATATTTAAATATCAGTACGCAAAACCCTTCCCACTAACGTAATAGTTACAAAAAAGAAATATTATTTAAATCCCCAAAATTACAGCTACTTACATTCTAAGATGTTCCTTAGAACTATTGGCGTCAAAGAATACTGAGAGTCGCTGAGCACTTGCTTATATTCTGCTTGTAACAGCTGGAGAAATGAGGAGGGATTACATGACGTAAGCTGATGTCATTCACAGCAAATGAACGCTTAGATTACCTCATCAGCGCCTGCGCACAACGCTGTGAGGTAGTAGAAGATGGGGAGTGGTGGGTGGGTGGACACACTTAGGGCCAGTTTCATAGTCAAGTTTATTACGCCTCAAGTGCGGCGCTACACTAAATACAAGATGACACCTACCTAAACTCGAATGGAATGGACCGTTCTCGCCTAGGAAACTGGCCCAATACATTCTGGTTTAGGTAGGTGTCGTCATGTACTTAGTGTAGCGCCGCACTTGAGGTGTACTAAATTTGACTATGAAACTGGCCCTTAGCACTAGAGCTCCAACGAGCTCCACAAGGCCGTGCTTGCGCACCAACCACTACGTGGGTTTATTCCAGTGGACACACTGCACGTTCCCAACCGGCCCCAGATATTGTTTACTCTTAGTGGCGGTCACAGTCGTCGGTTGGCACGACTTCTTGCTTCGTATAGCCGTTAACTGGGGTAAGTGCTGGGTGTACTCTTGGTGGCGGAGGTTTGCTGGTTATAGTTTGTAGCCACGGTATACCTGTTCTTAGTCATTTTTTCATTGTGAAGCTCGATAGCTCTTTTGTAGCCAGAATCTAACTGAGATCGTATGTTGGTCTTGCCAATTATGCCAAATCTAAAGTATTGTTCTTATGTAACAATGATATTTCCGTATTTTTAATTCGTTCACTTAAATGCTTCAAATCAGTCATGCTTGGATTCGTCCAAGATAAGTCAACACCGAAGAGTAGACACGGAAAGCAGAACAATGCAATTTTTTTACATTACAACCACATAGCCATGGATGATTTTTGTCAGTTTCTACGTTGAATTTTCTAGTAAACTATTGACTTTTGTGGGTGGAACATCCCAATTTAAATGACCAAACTTTAGGATAAGAGTAGGGGCGTGGAAGGGAAAATCACTCCGCCCCTCAAATTGTTGCTTCATTGTTCTTTGGAAGGGGCGATCCAGTGAACCTAAAAGACTGACAAGTTAACTTGTGAAGCGTGTAGAACGCCTGTGCAAGATCTCTTATTGTGACGGGTTTAGCCCGTCACACTTTCACCTGTTCATTCCACCATGCATCTCTTAATAATTTTCCCACCCCCTCAAATCCACACATATCTTTCGTGAACTCAACTACAGCCTCTTTATGCTATTCCAAGCACTTTCTATATTATTATCATTTATTTCAACATTCCAATCATGTTATTGTAAAATTCGTTTGTCATACAACACAATTTCATCTTGCACTTTAACACTTTTATCATGCAATATTTCCACTCTCACTCTTACTTGCTTAGTACTCTTGAGCTGCTTTCTCCAAAAATTCATACCTAATTCAACTACTGAGATTGCTAGGAAGTGATCCGTTTAACATTCAGCTCCAATCACGACTCTATTATTCTGTATTAGACTTTTAAGTCTTTCATCATACACCACAAAATTAATCATTGTTCTCAAATTGCCCCTTTGCTAAGTATACAAGTGAATATATTTGTGATTAAACCACGTGTTCGACACAAATAAACTTAATTTTTAAACAGAGACTCACTCATTCATTACCATTCACGTTCACCCTGTCATTATCATACCTTCCTAACACTCTTTCTAAAATCTCTCTTTTGTTTCGGACTCATCCATTCATATCTCCCAATAAGATTACTCTTTCACACGGTTCAAATGCATTCAAGACTTCATTGAGTTCATTCAAAACCTTAACTCTCACATTCTTGTCTTCACCCTCCTCCGGAGCATAAAGAGTGACCACCACAATTCTACAAACGCCTATTGTCAAACGTATACAAAAAGTCTAGCTGCCACCAACTCATACCTTCTCACAAACATCTTAACGGCTTGGGTTAGGATTATCTACTCCCTGACTTCCCCTTACCCATTCTTACACACCTAACCATAGTGCCAGGCTACCATCACTTGCCATCAAAATATATTTCCCGTTCCACTTAGTTTCAAATAAACACAGATTATACATTTTATTTCCAATAATTTCCTCTAACAGTTCATTCTCTTTACCACACACTCCACTACTATTCCAAGTTCCAATAGTCCACGCTGTTGCAAACTTTTCAAATAGGCCCTTCAATACAAACCTAAGCTGGCCATTATATATTTGGTCATCCGAGGAAACCTGAAGCAATTGTACAGTTACTTTAAGTAACTATTTTAGAGTATACCAGGTTACTATCTTTGACTATCTTTAACCTATGATAGTATTCACTGCCTACGGTAAGAATGTTGCACCGACCGGTGTTGGCATATGTTAGCCAGTATACCACAAGTGCAACTGTTGCTCATTCTTAACCTCATTTGTACTGTTCCTAATAACCTGTATTCCTACAATAGAGACTGCCTTACCTGCCAGTATACCATTTCCCATGTCACTACCACTAGGTGGTAGTCAGTGCACCGAAACATCCATCTAAATCATTGAACTTACTAGGATTTATTAAAGAATGATCCTGAGCACGGGATTAATCCTGGATAGTTCAGTGGTAGAGATTTGGCATGCTAAAACAAAAGTCTCGCGTTCGCTTACCGTGTCCAGGTGTCATTTTTTAAATAATTTATATTAATTTAAATGTGGTCACCTCCCTATGGACAGTGTCGTAATTACAATATTTGGAACATGTGTATTGGTATTCATTGAAATTTTGCTTTAAAATCTCACTCTTATCTCTCCTACATATAAAACAAAGTTTCTGTCTGTTTGTCTGTTTCCTATGTTCTCTGGAACCACTTAAATGATTGCGATATAGTTTTTTATACTATGTAGATTTTTACCGGAAAGGTTTTGCTAAAAAAATTAACCAAAACTATTGATTTTTTTAAAGATTTTGTATTCGTTTTAACGAATTCTCCTATTGAATGCGAAACTCATTATTTTTCTGTCCAACTTAATTTTCAAATCCAAAGAGAAATTAAAGAGTACATTTCAATAGTAAATCCATAGAGACATCGTATTTTTAGTTTAGTTGGTTGTTTTGAATTAAAAAAATGTATCATTTTAGAAAATATTCTAAACTAAGTAAGGAGTTATAAATATATGGTTAAGACTTAGAAACCCACTTAAGATTATAATAAAAAGTTGAAAGGCTGGATAAACATAAGAATTACTAGAAAAAATAATAAAAAATTATAAAAATTAATATTAGGTTAATAATGATTATATTTAAATAATGAAAAACGCGTTAAAAAAAGATACAAGTATGAGATAAGTGATATAAAAAATGAATAAATTGATAGATTAAAATAAATCAATGCATATAACAATAGATAATCAATGCATATAACAATAGATAGTAAGTCAATTGGTGACCATCAGTCAAAATAAACACATACACAACATATTAAAATAATTAATATCAGATCGAAAACTTCTACGAGTACACACAGTTACAATCCATATAATGGAGATTGTTGTTACGGAATAAACTTTGAGAGGATAGTGTCTTTTAAGTTGCAAACATATTATGATAAAAGTTTTAGAGCGAAAAGCAATGATAAATGAGAATCCAAGTCTTAATGTTGTTCAGTCCCATACTCCTTGGGTTAGGTAATCAGCGTTTAAAAAACCCGATTAAATTCTGGCCGACATGTTTCGGTATAAAATACCATATTCATGGCCCTGCAAAATGAAATGAAATTAATTAAAGACTATTCGAAAAACTGTTAAGTGAAAACTAGATAACAAACGTGAAAAAGGGGAAATATAAAGGTAAACAAACAAACTTACCAAAGTCGTCGTGCGGGACACAAGTTAATGTTACGACATCGATGTTGATTGTTGAGACTAAATTAGTGAGAGGTTACAGACAAGAATAAGGGAACATAAACAAAATCTACCGAAATGTTGTTATGGCAACGAGAGTGCACGTGACATCGGTGTAACCTGGTGGTGGGGGAAGGCTTATAACGATGAAAGTGAAAAGAAAAAATATATAATAAACAAGGATGGAGAGATAAATAGAAGGAAAAAGGAAGAGGGAAAGGTAAACAAATCTTCTCAACACCGGCTCGATCGGGTCATTACCTACGCTGGAAAAGGTAGAGCAGGAAAAACAGGGGTTAAAGGATTTTAATATTTTTAGGTAGATGAGTTAATGAATTTACTAGAACTTGATTTGATAGTTGTAATTGATCATTGATGACAGATTTATTTTGAAATCTAGCTGCTTGTACGAAGAAATTTTCGGCGGTGTTTAATTTGGTGCCTTTGTGAGAGATGTGGAGGGGTATCATACATTGTTATATTGGTTTAGGTTGATGGTTGGAATTTTGAAGATGGTCAGCAAATTTAGATTTGGTCCTATTGTGTATAAGATCTGAAATATGTTCTTTATAACGTACTTTAAAATTTCGTCCATTCTTGCCAATGTAAATGCTATCGCATTCACACGTAAGTTTGTAAATTCCATTTTTATTATATTTATCATTTTTATTTAAATTTCTATTACAGAGATTTTTCTTTAATGTATTGTTGGTGGAAAAAGCGATGTTTGGATTTTGCTTTTTGATAATGTTAGTAATGCGGTGGGTTTTGGGACCGATGTAATTGAATTTTACCCATTTACCCTTTTCCTGAGAACGTTTATGGTAAGTATTGGTGAGGATGGTTGAGAAATTATGTGATTTGATTATTTTCTTTTGCTTGTTTATGATTTTGTAGATGAGAGAATGAGAATATCCGTTATTGGTGGCTATTAATTTAATGGTGTTAAGCTCAGTTCTATAGTTGGATTTATTGAGTGGGATATTTAATAATCGGTGAACAAGACTATTAAAGGCAGCGAGTTTGTGAGAGATGGGATGATTAGAATCTTTTGGGATGATGGCATCAGTGTGGGTAGGCTTTCTGTATATTTTGTAGACTAGTTGGTTATTAGAATTTTTAGAGATATTGAGATCAAGATAGTTGATACTGCCATTGTTTTCATTCTTAATTGTGAAAGATAGATTTGGGTGAATGTTGTTGATACATGTGGAAATATCAGAGAAAATGAGGTTGTTATCGTATAAAATTAAGATATCATCAATGTATCAACAATAAAATTTGATGTTTAATAAGTTATTTAGGTTATTAAAGATGATAGGGTTACATTTCTGTAAAAATATTTCTGACATGATACATGAGATAGGGTAACCCATTGCAAGTCCATCGTTTTGAGAATAGAATGTATTGTACCGTAGCTACAGACTGGCCCGTCACCAACAACTGTTTTCAACTTACCCTTTTGACAGAAAAGTCGAAGTTTCATTGAAGATCAACTATTGCACAACAGAAAGACTTTTGTGTACGTGCTGCAAGTAAACTGTGAAGTGAAAGTCAGATATCCTCACCCCTTCTCTGAACTAGGACACTCGTCCAACACGCGCATGCGTGAGAGTGCGGTTCAAAATAACCGTATCAGTGAGCCAGACGTCCGTTGCTACCCCCCCACCGCCCGTTGCTATGCGAGTGTGGACTGTGTTATAATTGTGTAGCGCCTCATGATTGGACGTCTATGACGACATTGTGTTGTAACTCTCTCCTTCCTGATTATCCCCGCTGGGCAAAATCGAATATAAGCTTGTGTTTCAACGTAATCTTTACTCTTTGATGCCGATTAGGAATTAGCATAACTTGGGCAGATAGTAGGCCCCTAGGACCGTCTTATAAAATGTAAGCTATACTTAATGACAGGAATTAATCGCCGACCATGGAATTTGAGAATGTTAGGTTGAGGTTCGAATCCTGGAGGAATTTTAGTTTGTTCAATGTAAATTAGGGAAAGTAATCTTCGACCGTGAACTGTACTTATTACAGGTCAGGGTGCGAAGCTCGGTGAAGTTTACCAGAATAAGTGTTAACTAGGGAGATTGTTCTCGAACCATAAATATGGTTAAATTGAGGTCAGGGTTTAACTCTTGGAGAAATTTGGCAAGTTCGTTTCTTAACAAGATTATTAATACTTTGACTTTAAACATAGTAACACTTAGGTCTTGGGTCAAATCCCGGTGGATTTTAAAGGGAAACTTGACTTTAACCTTTAGCTTTTGGATTCAGGTCAGGGTTCGAACTATGGTCGTAACGAATTATTGTATCTGTATTTGTAGGTTAGTGTTAGGGTATTTGTTATGTTTACAGTCTATTGTGTTTATTTCAGTTAGGCTAGTTTATTAGTTAACGGGAAATGTTAACATTAGATTATATGTATTGTTTTCAGTCAGATGTTTCCAAAGTTACATTTTATTACTATGAGGTTCAAAACCCATTAAATGATAGTTTCATGGGAGATATTAACTTGACGATTTAAAGACTTGATATTTTCATGGCAAGATTGATTATTTGTAAAACTTTATATTTTTTTATTAGAAACAATTTCTCTTTTTCATCGCGGATTATTATATCCTATTGTATCTATATTTATAAGAGAATTAGTTTATCATTTATACATTAGCTTATATAAATATCAAAGTTTATTTTCCAATATTGTACTAATTATCCTACTCTGAGTATTATCAAAATAAATGAGCCCTTGGGCTGTACTTGTTAACCTTTGTTAGTTCTTGTCTGATCTCAGACTACCTTTTGGTTAGGTCCATTAGACCTAGCCTTAGCTTTTCTGGTAAGACAAGAGGCGAAGCTGGATGACGTGGCCTCTCTGTGATTACCCCTTTTTTTGTAATTTAAAACCGCGCTCTCTGTGGCTACTTGTTGAACTTAGGTTATGGGACTAAGGGACGGAAGGTAGCCAAAGAGGGCGAGGCAACGGTTGAGTATTATTAAATTGAAAATAGTTTTGATCGGTGATTGTGCGTCGTTAAGCCATTTATATATCGTACAACCGAATAACACAGTGTGTTATTATTTGAGAATGTGGCTCCATGTCGTCAAAGGTCCAACTTCATTTGAAAATTTACTTACCGTGAATGACGTAATCCATGCATCTTAATAATTAGTTTGAAAATTACCAGAACTATTATCAAAGGATGACTCATACTTGAGAAGTACTTTATAAAAAGCCGCTTTCTGCCGTCCTTATTCTTTGCGCAGATGTTTACTCTCTCTCTCGGACAATACCATAAAGGAGTCTTATTTTACCCCACAATTCATACGAATTTTTATTCTATAGAAACTATTTGAGAGATACGAAAAGCGACCGGCCGATTATATTACACACTTTAATATAAAAAAGCCTCTATTGAACACAGAATAACCTACCGTGGTCTATATATGAACATTTTCCGGGAAATTTTTAATAGGAAAATTTTCCGCATTGGTGGCTTGCGGTGGAGGGGGTAAATTGTAGAGGTGGCCCCTAGAGCCTATTATACTTCAAAATATAGTGTGTTAAGAGACGAGTGAGTTATAAGAAAGGGGGAGGGGTAGATAGGAAGCATAGAGGATAGAGGGGCTTCATTGGCCCAACATTTTCGGAGTACAAAAAGCGAGGCTCTATATAGGAGTAAACTGCTGCAGGATAATCCGACATGCGTCCGGACAGAGCGGTCCACCTTCCTGTTTCAACCTCTACGACTTGACCAACATCTTTCTATATTTTGTTTTCATCCCCGTTAATGGAGCAGTAGAAAAAACCCGTGGTGACTGCTACTGGTGATCTTCCTTGGCTACTCATAGTGTAGCCCAACGCCGCCATGTGTCGCGGGTGTTTAGGGGGGTGGAAGGGAGTGGAAACGGACCAACAAGGATGATGGGAACCCTCTGGATCTGCACAGAAGACTAAATACACAACTTATTCAACACAAATGATGTGTTCACTCAAGTTCATATTTGCTCTATATTGCAGGAGATTCGTCACTCTTCCCTTTAGTAGAAAAAACTCACATAACCATTACTTGCATATGGGCGATATTGGAGTTCACCATCAATCCACTCATCAAAGTTTACTAATAACGACGACTATAACTTTAACACAAAAATAGCGAATATGTTAAGGCATACCACAATGTAATTAGGAATAACTTCTTAAGTCAACAACTTACGCACACATCATTACAATACTGAACGTCTGTGGCGTGACTTTTCACTATCTTGAGATACATGCTTACCTATAATGTATGCCATGGCATGAGCATCAAAACTTTGCAGTATTGAGCATGTACTGTTCCTTATTCTTCATTCGGTCTAGTTCATCAGAGATGGGTTATTATAGTCCCAATATTTTTTTACATCTGTGTCCAGACGTAAGATCAAGTTGACCCAAAAAAAATTAAACTTATCAATTACAAAACTTCTCACAATATACATATTTACTCTTGAACATTCTAAGGGACTCTTGGGGGAATACTTTTAAGGTGCAAGACATGAACACGACTGTTGATAGTAGCACCATTTACGTTTACGAAGGGGGCAGTTACGGGGGTTAAGAACTTCTCTATCTTCCATGGGCCACTCCACTTCGGGCACAACTTGGGAGATCTCTTGTCCACAGTGGAGCTCAAGGGAAACTCTTTACATAAAACGTGGTTACTCGTGACAAAAGGAACGGGGAGTCTACCTTTATTGTAAGCTGCAGCCACCTTCCTCTGTGCCTTTTTTAAGTTGCTTGAGAGCCAGCTTACATATCTCTTTATGAGAGATGATACTACAATCCTCAAACAATGGGTCAACATCCCAGATGGTGAGCAGGGGATGATTTAGCTCTCGACCTAAGAATACAGACGCAGAAGACAAATCAGTAGACTCATGGAAGGCAGAGTTGAATGCCAAATTTGGGAAGTCGAGTTCCTGGTCCCACCTATTTTGCACATGACTATAAAATATAGTTGACGCAATCCCTAAATTTCTATTGAATGGCTCAACATGGTTCGGCCCGATACCTCATCCGAAGGACATATCTTTAAAGGTAGTGGATCGGAAACATGGCCCATTATCACTGACAATCATGCGAAGGGTTCCAAATAATGCCGAAACCCGCCTAGAGAAGGCATTTGCAGTATTAGTTGCCTTCATGTTGTGAAGAGGGACAAGAAGGTACGGCTAAAGGAACTACAAATTTCCTATTTTTTCCTTTCTTATCAGTAACAACAGGGAGGTCCTTAAAAATGGAATACGAACCTACATTGTCCCCATTTTGAATCCTATCTCTAATACCCATACACCAGGAGGTCTATACTCTGATGATCTCTCATTGATACAAAGGATCCCGGAATTGACTTTATAACACAATAAACATATGTTATTTCCTCAGTACCTATGGTATCGTGATCTTCCGCCATCCACGATAGCGTATTCGCAGCTAAGCTATGCTTCCTAGAAATGTGGTGATTAGAAAATTTAAATCTAAATAATTTCCAAACCCATCTTCCTAATTTGCCCAATTGTTTTGGATGCCACCACATCCACGCAAGTGCCAAGTTGTCCATGTAGAGCTCAAATTCCCTCTGTTCTAAATAATCAGCGAACTTCTCGACGTCGAATACGCAAGCGAGACATTCCTTCTCGTAGGTGCTGTATCTATTTTCGGCGTCAGTGAGCGTGTGGCTAACAATCGCTACCAGTCGCACGCCCTCCGAAGTCCCATGGGACACTACAGCACCCAGAGCTACAGAGAGCACATATACACGAAGATGGAAGGGAACAGAGAAATCTGACATACGTAACACCTCGGGGGAGACCAGTTTCATTTTTAAATACTTAACTGTCCGAGCTTGTTCCTCAGACCAATGAAACACGACACGATTTTTTTTGAGAGAATTAAGAGGTGCAGCAATTTCAGAGAACATAGGGATAAGTCTGAAAACGTGATCACGGGAGGAAGGGGAATCATTTTCTTATTCAATTTATGCAGAGTGAGACCCCAACTATCACTACGCGTCACCCGTTTCCCAGGGGGCACTGACGTATTTAATGTCCTAACTGACCAAAACGGAAGCAGCTAACTCTAGATAAATCCGGGAGCTTTCCTTACTAAATTACATTAAGTGATTTCCCGTGAGCATAGCCTGACACAGAATTATTACTACTAGCCACCACTGGTGTAGAGAAGGACTTGGCAAGGGGAGGGTGATCAGATCTACGTGCAGGGAACGCCTCTAAATACTCTTTTTCTGGCAATAGTGAGCTTTTGCTATTAGCAGCCAGTGAGTAGAATTCAGATAGGGTGGTAGGTTTACTTAAAACTACCAAATATCTCCTCGTAAGTGGGGATACACTTTATAAAATAATCTATATGATCTCACCCTCGTTCAGAGGGAGATTTTGTATCTCAATTGCTTCTGAAATGGCCATTACAAACAATCTAAATAATTCGTGTGGACGCTAAAAACGATGGACGTACTCTTTACACAGCCTCTCTTTCTCTCTCTTAGATACTAATAATTCGAGCATATGGTCGCTCACCACGGCCCAATGAAGACATAATAGGATGCATTCAGAAAACAAGTGAGCCAAAACACTGACTTTTTTCAATACAGAGGGTAAGAAACTCAAAATCTCCTACCAGTTTGAGCTTTGTTACGCGATTAATTTCTAATAGAAAGGTAAAGCAAGCCGAAGATGATTGGCCGTCATAAACAGCCCCTCTCTTCAATCATTCACTGGCTACCCTACTTTGAATTTTTTTAAGCAAAAAAGGACTGTAGCTGAACACAGGGATAGGCCGCTAGCTTGCTAAATCTATCTAGGGTTATTGAATCTAATTCAGTCTCATCACCATGGCCTTAAAGAGGCTAAGCCGACTCATGGGTTTCCTCTACAGTATTAGAATCGATGGACTTACAGAAACTCTCCGAAAGTATAGTCCACAATGTTGCTACCGGGGCTTGGGAGAATGGTATGTTTCTCTCCATGAGCTCCGTGCGAAGTTCGGTGCTCCTTAGCTCGTAGATTTGGCTCTAAGATGTGATCAAGTTGGTCCCGGAGGCAGTAGACATGGCAGACAGCTGGTTAATGAAACAGAAAATTAACAGGATTATAATCAACTCATGATATGCACCCACTCCATAGCAGAGTGTCGCAGTATTTGCAACCTCCTTCCTAACACTAATTTAATTGAAGGTGCAAAACATAACAAGTAATACAGATAAACAAAGTGGGGCGCATGAATCGAACAGAGTAATATTTTCTGAGAACAAACGATAGTTACTCAGTGACACACAAGCCATCTGATTGCGGAAAAAGTATCAATTAACTACCGTCCTTCCCATCAGACAATACAAACAAATTACTACCTTAGAATGTTCGTGAAGAGGGAAAGGACAGGAATACAATTTAAAAAAGCAGGTTAATGCGTTTTCGAAATTTAATATAAAAAATAATTAATATTGGCAAGAAATAACGAATCATTGAATAGTGCTCATGACAAAATAGTACTTCCTCTCTCATTAAAAATTATCCTATGAGTAAGACTTTTAATTCTGACAACACAGTTCAAAAACTTGCTGACTTCCATTACCTTCAAAATAAGTTCCATTTAAATACAGTATGAAACACAAAGTTCTCATGTCAAAAGAGTTTTCTAAATAACCTTTACACCTATCCTTACCAATCAACAAGTTCTTCAAATTTTAATTCACCATTCCTAATAGTAGACATTCAAACTAGATATTTAAACAGGTCAAATATGTAATTTTAAATTGTCGTTATCCCCGATTGCTATTATAACTCACGTATCCTTTTATGATAGGGCTCATTTGAGGGTGGTAGAGAGGAAACTGGGAGGAAGGGCTTGGCGAGTTACTATGGGGAAGTGGGCAGGAAGGAAGGTTCGGCGAGTTACCACGGGGAAGCGGGCAGGAAGGAAGGTTCGGCGAGTTACCGTGGTGAACCGGGCAGGAAGGAAGGTTCGGCGAGTTACCGCGGCGAACCAGGCAGGAAAGGAGTTTCAGCGAATTACTGCAGTGAACCAGGCGGGAAAGAAGGTTCAGTGATATACCACGGTGAACCGGGTGGGAAGGAAGGTTCGGTGAGTTACCACGGTGAACTGGGCAGGAAGGAAGGTTCGGCGAATTACTACGGTGAACCGGGCAGGAAGGAAGGTTCGGCGAGTTACCGTGGTGAACCGGGCGGGGAGGAAGGTTCGGCGATCTACCGTGGTAAACCGGGCGGGAAGGAAGGTTCGGCACGTTACCATGGTGAACCGGGTAGAAAGGGAGATTTGGCGAGTTACCGCGGTGAACCAGGTAGGAAAGATGGCTATGATGGGCAGTTTAGACAAGAAAGAATACACGCGAACACATAACAGTGGTTTATCTTACCAAGGAGGTGGCTGTCCGGTGCGGAGCTGTGCAACGGTTGACTGAGGTCAGCTAGCTGTCCGTCTGCTCTTATTATTCACCCTAGCTGGGTGGTTTGGGAGGACTCGGCTTGCTGGCGAGCGGCCACGAAGAAAGGGAGGGGGATGTTTGTCCAGCTACCTTAGCCCCTGAGGGGTTGAACAGAGAAGGAGTGGAGAGGGGTAGAGCACGACGAACCGCTTAGAGGACGCAAGAGCGGGACAGAGAGAGACAAAGAGTATAGGGGTGGTAACAATCCCCCCATACTCGCGAAAGAGCTTTTGCATCCACTTCTTGAGTGATACAGTAACATTGACATAACTTAACAACTACCTAATGACTAAGTACAAAGGTGATAAAGATACATACTAAACACAAGATACATGCATGCCACATTGTTATTGTTTCCAGAGTTCAAACTATAGCTAATTACCTTATCACGTAGGCAAAACTTCTGGGCCACCCTTATTTACACAAACGTATCGGTTCGTAAATAAACGATAGTGAACTGTCAATGGAGATGCGGGAATAACTATAGAATATTGATTATTAAATTTATGTACCCTTATGGTGGGCATTGTTGCCCCACATGTCACTACACTTTGTACTCGTTCTTCCTATGGGTCGTGGATACTGGAACTTGGCCTGGGTTGAGGCCGAAGGACTCTGCAAAGAGGTTCGGGTCAATAGTTTGTATCTGAAGCTGGTGGTTCGGTATGCGTGGCCTCTGGGAGTTCTTCCGGGGTGGCCCTTAGCTTTTGGGCGAATCTTAGTTGCCCACGATGTACCTTCCTTCGTTGACCATATGGGTGGGTTACCCAGTATACGGCTCATATTCTTTCTTCCAACGTGTATGGTCCGTCCCATTTGGGGGCGAAACCGGCGTGGAATCCTTCAACAGCATTGGAGAGGTGCTGGGTTTTTACCAGGACTTGGTCGATACGTTTAAACTGTGTTGATTTCCTTTTAGGCTCTTGCGCGTACCGTTGTTGATACTGTTTCTGGTAAATTCTTGCCTTCTCTTGTCTCCGCTGGGCATTATTGATAAGATCATCAAGTACGCTGTGATCCTTGAGACCATTTTGATCATCTCTGTTGGAGAATCTCCACTATCCAGGTCGGCGTAGGGTATGTCCATACAAGAGCTGACTCGGAGTCATACCTGTTGCCTCATTTTTTCTCCATCGTAGAGTGAACAAGATTTGGGGGATGTGGATGTCACATTCCCGGTTATTCTCGGAGATGCTTAACCTGATATCTTTCTTCAACTCTTGATTTCTCCTCTCGGTTTGATTGACCTGGGTGTGATACACTGGTGTGATCCAGGGCTCTGCATCCCAGCGTCGGCAGGCACTTGTCCAGGGGTGGCTATGAAATTGTCTTCCGTTTTCCGACAGTATCACCTTTGGGTATCCCCATCGCGGAAATAACTGTTGCTCGAGGGTCCGTATCAATGCGGGAGATTAAGATGAGGCGAGGGAGTATGCTTCTGTCCAGCGGGAGAATAGGTCAGTTAGGACAAATATTAACCTATTTCCTCGGCCGGTGCATACCCTGAACTGGGGAAGATATGGCATTCCCAGATATATATAGACGATTCCAGTTCTGGGCCAGATCTGGTATTTTTCCACATGAGTTACGAGTCAGAGAATAATATTGGCGCTGGGGCTGGCCCCAGATCGTAAATGGAAATGTATAACCTCCTCTCCTAAGAAACAAAAAGCCTACCAAACCCTATCCTCTAACAGGACTTGACCAAACAACGACCGTCATAATTGACCCACAAAGCACCATTCCAACTTAAACCTTTCCAAATACCAAGAAAAAAATATCCTACCTATTCCCGAGACCCAGCGCTATCATTAATTACATTCACTATCACTATTAAACAAATCTAAGTTACTTACAGCCACATTTCACTTGTCTCACCTCAAATTAATATCATTAATAATAAAAAGAGTTTAAGAGTCACGACTGTGACTCAATACTCACACATAAAATCATCCCCGTATTCCTTTAGAGACCAGATGGCATTAATGTCTCTGGTAGGTTTGTAATAGGCAAAAGCCGAATGGCGTTCAGCGATATTCTCTGCGGTTCTTCGGAACAAGACGACAACATCTCCGGCTTTCAAAATGTAAGAAAACATTTTTTTGGCGTAAGCTTATTTTTATGATGTATTTTTCTAAATTCATTTTCGGTGGCTCTTCCAGCCAATCTTATTGGAGTATAAATTCTTTTGAATTATTAATTTTTGGAATCTAGATCTTTTTGATATCTATATCTTGGAATCTAATTATTTTTGTAACTTGAACTCAGAAATTTGTTTCTATCTTTTGTTTAAAAAAATTAAGTTAACTTTAAACTTTAATTCCTGTCGGCTTTCCATTAGTATAATTTTGTTTTTGTGTCTTTATCTTTTGTGATTGAAAGTTAAATTAATCTGCTAGTGACTTGAAGTCGTAAAATTAACTTGTTTGGGCCACTGTTCCTTTTGAATGAGATGTTTCTCATGTTGCTAAATATCGCTAAGATTCAGGATTTTTGTAAATGTTGATAGCTTGAGTCGTAAAATTAACTTGTTTCAGAAAATTTACTTTTTGAATTATAGTTTCCCGCATTGATTATACTGAACATACTAACTAAGCCCTATTTTGGTAAAATTTACTTTAACTTGGCTTTTCGCCCTTGTTGTCAATTACTTCATTATAGGAATTATTGTTTTTGAAATTATGTCAGGTTAATATTCTGTCCTGAGGACGGGGAGATCGAGGTTCGAATCTCGGTCGGGTGAACTGGGGGTGATTTTTCCTAAATGGTTTTCCACTCTCCCTCCACGCAAATGCGGGTTCACTTCCTCTAACTCAACCTTCCCAATTCCTAATCCATTAGAGTAATTAGTACTGAAAGCGTATAATCCGAACGGGTAGTAGGACGCGGTACTAAATATTATTATTATTATTAATATTCTGTCTGAGGATATATATATATAGTATATTTTTTATTAAATGTGTGCTTAAATGGTTGATAACTTGTAATTTCTCCTTCTGCGATCTTGGTTAGTGATTATATAATAGAATTGTATGTGGTCTTTCTTCCAAAGAGCCTTAGTTTATATTTAAGCTTTCTGTCAATTAAACTACCGAGGTGGCGTATATTTATGTTCATTTTACCGGAAGCCACCCTCCTGCTATCTTGGATATTAATAAAGAAACCAAAGAAATTGCTTTATTTATGTTTTGATATTTGCTTGGAGTAAATGATCCCCTCATTTAAATAAATTATATCAAGTTTTTCTCTCAAAGGTATTGAGCAGGTAACTGGGGAAAAGTCAAATTTTTACTGACAGACACACACAATGGCCAGAAAAAAATAAACGTTTGTGCAGGTATATTAGTTGACACGAGTATTGGTTCGATATTTATTGACGGAAATTTGACAGGGGAGAAATACTTGGAAATGCTTGAAGAAGCTATTGATCCTCTCATAGTGCACGCCCTAGAAAATCAACTAGATAATCATGGAAACATTGAGCTTGATGAAGATCGTTTACATTTTCAGCCATATGGAGCGCTCCTCACCATACACTACTCGTTCCTTAATGGTTATACAACAGATTTCGTGGACAATGGATTGGCAGAAGAGGACCAACAGAGTGACCAGCAAGATCTACTGATCTAACGCCCCTATTTTTGTATGGTGAAATTAAAAGTCTAATATTTATGGGACTATACCAGAAAGTATCGAAGAGTTAAAAAATAGAATAACAATGGCATGTAGAAGTATTACAAAAGCAACCCTACCAAAAGTTAGAAGTGAATTCGAAAATAAACTATATCATTGTTTAGCTCAAATTGGAGAGTATTTAGAAAACCTCCTTTAAACTTAAAATTAAAAAAGTGTTTTTCTCAATAATTATTTAACAAATACACATAAACGTAAACAAACACACGTGAGAGCACACAGCACTAAAACACTTGTACCTTCCCAAGATATGTTTGAATAGGCCAAATTCTAATGCCACGCCCGGAGCCGGCTACTCAGAAACTTGTGAGGCTCATTTTTCGTGATAGCTGATAGCTTTTACTTTAAAAAGCTTAAAACCACCTTTTTGAAAATGGCACGTGATCTACAGGAATGAGTAATAATACATAGGGAGTCTCATTTAAAAAATTAACGTGACCTTAACGTCACCTTAGCCCCTTACTTCCCCATCGGAACAAAAAAAAATTGTTTAAAACATTTTTTTCTGCAATGCGCTTCTTTCGGGATATTTTGGTGGAAAGTTTTCAAATGAACACCCGGTATCATATTCATCGTAGAAAACCCTCTTTCTGCCTATGTAGAACAGCGATGTTATTGATAGTTTTTAGCCTTCGTACAGTACTTGGAATCTCATGGTTGTATTAATTTTTTAGAACATATTTTTTCACAAAGTCTTGGAAATGATTGATGTTGATTTCATAATGAAAGATGTTCTTGAATTAACACAGATTTCTTCTTTAGCTTTCAAAGGGACAGCTTCATAAATATTTCCACTATCTGGGTTTAGTGTGTTTACAATTTCTTGGATTTTACCACCACAATTTTCTGCTTTATTTCCTGATTTTTAAGTGATCAGTTTACATCAACCTGGCTTCCATGTTGTTAATAAATGCTTCCAGTATTTTTGAAAAGGCTGAGCAGCTGGGCCATAATAGAATACTATGGATGCACCACTCTAATGAAAGAGAATAGAACCATAACTTGAGCACTTGTGGTTCTAGCACCCATAACAAAAAGAATTGATAATATGGATTAAGCTGTTGATCAAATAGTGGCTCGATATCAATAGTGTTTGTCGATAACTCGGTCGATAAAACCTAGATAGATGATTGAGCTTTCTCCTCGAATTTTGCTAATGTAGAACGTTACTACGAAACAAAACACCCAGCCACAAAGTGAATAACAGCCGATTTTAAGGAATTAAAGACCGGTTTTGCGAACTTAAAAAAATCTAGGAACAGGATTTCCTGAACTGGTGCAAGCTGACTGAATACCACTAGTGTATACAACCTAAACAGGTAGTAAGATGTGATGATAAAAAACTCAAATTGATCTTGCTGCCATCTGTTAAGACAAGTTAAAGAATTTACTATTCCTGTAACATGTGTTATATGTTACAAGAGTACAAAGTAGTACTTAAAAGTTACACCCATCTCTACCACCCATGAGAAGAGATACGCACACATGTTGTCCCTCCCGAACTCCAGTATCAGACTGACGAGGGCCACGATATCTCGCACTACCGCAGTGACGTCACACCCAAGAAAGAGGTGGGTGGAGGTAGGCTAATTTACCATGTGTACATTCTACAAGGTTCTTGGCCAGCGTCGAACCATTCAGTCGGACCAAGCATTACGTCATGATTTCCTTCCCTCGTCCTCTTTCCACCTTCCTCATCTCTATCCATTGGTTCAATCTCTGTGCTCACTTGATCACGCTCTTGGGCTATATATCACCATGTATAATCTAGGTTGGTACTCATTATTACACTGACTTCAGTGGGGTAAGTGACGCTATCTGAAGCAGTTGTCATCTACGTATTTTTTTCTAAATTCCTCTTTGGACTAAATACCTATTATTTTTCAAAATAATCTTCTGGGTATTTAAATATAAATCTATTGTGAGCGTTGGCATCAAACTATACATTTTTTCTTCATACTTAAATATGAAATTATTGTGAAGTGGATTAATTTTTTATTTAAATCCATTGCGGAATGAAGTATCACGGAAACTTAAATTTAAATATTGTTGACTATTTCATCACCTGGTGGTTTACTATTTCATTTGTCCTTTTAAATGGACTCTTGTCACCTTTCCTGTTTGTTTATTGAGTCTGGATAGCGTTGTTTAGCTTAAATGTCTCTTATTAGAAATTTATTTTCTGGCCGCTAGTTTGCTAACCTGTAGTTTGTTAATGCGCTACGAGATGGCTAGGCTTATTGAATTATTATGTTACATTGTTTTCTTTCTGTTCGAGGTCACTTTATATTCTTTAAACGAATTACTTTTCTAAAATAATTAAATCGCCAAATTACGGTCATTATGTTATTTTTCTATTGTCAAATAAATGGAAATACCAAGAGTTAGTTCACCTGTCACTAGATGACGCTACTAGTATTTTACCATCGTTCCTCGGTACAAGGAAATAATTTCATAAACAAAAGCGAAGTTATCTACTCACCCTGCCGTCCTAGTTGACCAGCGATGAAACGCGCACAGTACCGCCGGTCCCAACCATCACATCCACACGCCAACACTCTGAACTGTAAACTGAGCTACACAACTGCACTTCTGAGACCCAGCGCCAGGGTGCGCTAGCATCTATGTAACCTAGGAGGCAGTTCCAGAAAGATGGATCTGCTTCGAGAACATTCTGGGCTGTTTATCCGAATGTTGTCGGCCCATCCAGTGAGTGTGTTACCCCCACATGATTACTAAACCCCCACCATCTGCGAATTCCATGTAAAATGTCGTTCGTCAAAGTGAAGAACACCCTTGGGAATTGTTCTGTATGGACTAGGTGTGTAGCGTCCGAGCAACGGGACTTTGATAAATGTAAGCAAAATTCCCTTTCGGCTTGAATAATTATTGACTTCTATTTAATTTTGTAAATTTATATATTCATTTCGAAATTCATTTTGGAGATGTTATTATAAATATTTTGATAATATTAAATACTTGTTTAAAGTACCAGATATTACGTTGGAAAATTTAAAAGATAGGGTACTAAATATTTTACTAAAGAGTTTAAAGTGGAAATATAATTTTAAACATTGATGCATCAGATATTTGGTAACTTTGAAGTAAAAGTTAATAAAGACTTGTCAAAGACTCTAATGTGGTGACTTCAATATAACCCTTGCTAAATTACAATAATCATTTAGATTGGACCAAATAAAAACTTTATTTTGTCTAAATAAATTCAGAGACTTGGATTAGAATAAGAAGAACAGTTTAAATATCAACATAGGTGTAAATATTACTTTGAAGATATTTTTACATCGGAATTTTTTCTGTGTTTAAATGACACTTCCTTGGAAGATAATATTAAAGTCACTCACTAACCTGGATTGTGAAAACTGCCATATGAAGGAGAAAGAACTATCATACATCTGGTTATTTGTTGCCAAGATAACTAATTCTTGAAATTAAAATTACAAAAGACCATTTATAATCATCTTTAATGTTTGTATTCCTATCTTGCGCTTTCCATGAATATTCTAAGGTATTGATGTATTGGGTTTTAGATATAAACGTCATCCTGGGAAATGTTTGTAATGTGACATTCCCTATTTTCCCTTTACCTATCATTTCCTATACCTAGATGGTGGTTGGTCATCTCTTGAACCTTATCAAGCTACAATAGTTTATATTTTTCATCCAAAAACATTACCATTTATTCTGTTATATAGCCAAACTAAATTATCAGCGTATTAAATCTCTAAACAAATTATAGTGCGCAAAATTCCTAAATAAATCTTCTAGTTTGGAGTTAAAACAAAAATAGCCTTTAAAACACTTTTTTTTTTGTTTCAGTGGGCCATGAAAAATTGACAAGCATCTAAATCTAGATTTTTTTGGGACAATCACAATACTTTAAGTATCTATATCCGAGGGGCGGCGAAAATGTAGAAATAAGAAGTTTGACATTTGATGGTTGAAATGGCCACCGTGTACAGTGTCAAGTGATACCTGTATTTTTGCAGTTTTTATGGCAAAACATTTTTTGGACAAAATAAATAAAATATTGCTCCAGTACAAACATAGAATTTGATTTTCTACACATAGTGACCTCAAAATTTCTTGACTATCTGTCAAGGGTGTTCTGGAATTCAACAACAATCTTTACTCTTTAAAAAGATTTTTAGATAATGCCACTATACTCATTACAGATATTTAGGAAAGTTGATATCAACATGTGAAGAAAATTAAACTCTATGTTTGTACTAGAGCAATATTTTATTTATTTACTTACCTACTTTGGTGGCCACATGCTCAAATGAAGCGGTTCCTAAATTGTGCTCTGTGAAGCATCTTAAAGTTCTCCGCAACGAGATTGGAAAGAAAAATGAATGTGACAAGATCTATAAATGGTAAATCTGTGTGAACAAGTGAAACTTAACCCCCCCTCAACCCCCGAAACAAATTCTAAGTAAGGATATGGTTTTAGAAGTGAATGCTGAAATGACTAAGTATATAATAAAACAAAGATGTGTATAGGTAAGTATGGGGTAAAATTTATTCAGCTTCTTCAGTGTGCTTTAAAAAAATGTTTTTAGCGAGTATTATGGAGCTGAAATGCATTTCATGCATCACCATAGTCAGCTTTGGCCGTTTGCACATTGAAGGAACCAGGCAATACATCGAGTACGTCGGTGAAGAACACAGACTGCACGTGGCAAAACCAGACAGAGAGACTCGATGGCGTCAGCTAATTCCATCTGTAAGAATTTTTCCAGGCTTTCAGATCCGATTGTTAGCTTTGACAACGCTCTAGAATTATCTGGGAAGTTTCTATTACATATCAAAACCATATGTTTCTTCCTACCTTCAGTCAATTGCAGCTCAGTCAGCATTCAGTCGAGAGTCAAAATGAAAATTCTCTATACAGTGTTATTTATTTATGAGTGCTTTTAATGGGTGATTTTCAATCATTTGTTTTATAAATAATTATGGTTATATAACTTTTTCAGATCTTCCGACTTAAGGACAAAATATCTGCCCATTGCAGATCTTTTGGAGCACATACATAGTGATTAAGGAATTACCATTGATTTTCTTTCAATGGATCGAGGCTGAAATCTGGACATGATTGACCAAACAATGTAATAAGATGAGTACAGGGAACTCAATGTTATTTAACCTCCACTCCCCAGTATCCTCATCCCTTTTTAGACCAAATTTCCTCTTAACCCGTTTGTTTTTGAACATCCTAAAGTGATTTCATCATGTAAGGCAAGAACCCCGTTTCACACTTAGAGAGTGGGTAGAGTTATTGGTTTTTATATAGTGAGTTTAACATTCCTTGAAAGCAGGGGAGATGTCAATAGCTTACTAACCTAGTAATAACGTGCATTTCCCGAATGTATTATTTTCCTAATTTCCAATTTAAAATCATTATTGCCAGTTAAAATTGTTTTTTAAGTCTTTAAACTCATTAAACCTGTCAAATGATGTTCGCAGTAATCTCCGAATTGTCACCCCCAATCTTTCATCTTTGTGTTATTATATACTTAGTCATTTCAGCATTCACTTCTAAAACCAAATCCTTAGTTAGGATTTGTTTGGGGGGTAGAGGGGGGGGTTAAGTTTCAATGACGAACTAAGTTGGGTCTATTGGTTTTTCCCGCGGGGTTTCAAGTTTAGACATACAATGTAAATTTAAAAAAAAACATATTTTCTAAGTAAGTAATCTCAAATCTTGGTTTTACACATTTTTATGTAGGGATTTATTTAGTGGTTCATATATATATATATCTTATTCCATAGTTTTACAATAACCAAAATAATTTAAAATTTATAAAAAATTGTCATAATTCTGTAATTATTATGACTATTTAGTTTTAGGAACAAATTTTTATCCATGGATACTGCTATAATATACAAACATGCAAGTTTCAATAAGATGTATTTTGGAAATCTGATTTATACAATTACTTTATGAGATATAATTTGAAAATTCAAATAAGCAACTTGCACTAACTTTTAACTCACAAAATCACTTTTGAACTAATTCACTTTAGTCTCACGCTAATATTCCTTGGCTTCATAGAAAGTTCATTGAGAACTTCATCCTCCCCATATTAAAAAATATTATCTGGCCAGAGCTAGTCCATAACTGGGCCAGATATACCCAGATCTGGGGAAAATCTGGACTTCCCAAATATGGCCAAGATCTGGCAATTTTCCACATGGTTCCGTAACCGACACCTCTGGATGTATGTACACTTCGTCGAGATTGTAAGGTAGCAACTTATTTGCTCAGCCCGCGCGGTATGCTTGACTTCCACACATGACTGGAGAATAGTTTGGCTAGCTACGCACAAGGCCGGAATTAGAGAAAGCCTTAAGTCCTTAAATTATTTCTTGACTGTTGAGAACGAATGATGGGGGAGGGGTTATGTCTTTTTGCGATGTACAAATAGTTTGATCAACTAAATTAATTTTACTTTTTTGTTCCCTTCATAATAAAATCAATTATTCGTTACATACTTAGCTAATTAATTATGTTTTGTCTTATTAGTATATTGGCTTTTTTTTTAGCTGTTAAAGATTTAACCACGCCACACATTATTTTGGCAGCAGTGCTACCCACATTTATTGGTTTTACATGGTAACATAAAGCAGCTCTCCCTCTTTTCAGAATCTTTAATACTGTGAATAGCTAATTATAAATTTATTAATGATTTATTATTATATTACACATATGTAGTGCAAATAATAAATTAAATCTAAAATATTTTTACTTTATTTTTAAGACGCTGAGTTAAAAAAAACTTATATAATTTAAGGGTCTCAATCCTGATTTAAAATTGATTATATTATTTCCGGGTGGACTAAAAAAAGATATTTGATAAACTCTTATCCATTGGACATATTTTAGTTATAAAAGGTAATTTATTTGTTTCTTCAAAGTTACTATGACTGTCTATATAACTTTGTAGTACCATAGTTCGATTCCATACTGTATTTAATGTTAACAAAACTGCACAATATAACGATTAGTAAAAAGTGTTGAAAAATACTTTGATTGTTAAAATTATTGTTTACTAAGATTTACTTTTAATATAATTTTCTAATAAATTTAATGTATAATGTTAACTGTGGCTATGTTTTTGTCAAATCTTTCTTTTACTAAATCAATTCTGGAAATCCAAACCATAATACTGGTTATGTCATCTGCATGTATTAATATAATATCAGAGTGGGGAGGTTTAAATGAATGAAGAGCAGGGAGAATTTTTTGTTTGTTTAATAGATTAAAACACTTTAAATGATATCTATGCTTTTTTAAGGTTTGGAATGTAAATATCCTTAGGTAAAAAAGTATTGTAATTTCTGTACTGTTTTTAAAAATGTCTGTCTGTTGCCAAATATACCTGGAACTTCATAACCGGTTGTGTTGCATTTATTTATATTCGATATAATATTTGCTAAGGGAGGATATAGCTTACATACAATCAGGGTTTGAGTCTCCGTTAAAGATACGGCTGGTCTTATTTAAATCTGTAACTAAGGATCTCTGGAACCACTCAACCGACTGCGGTGCGGTTTTTACTTTTATACTGGACCAATATCTAGGCATGTTTTAACATTATTTGTGTATATTAAGGTGTTTCGATGTTAGTCCCGGTGAAGTGCCAGCCGATTGCTTGTATACATTGACGAAACCACATAGCTATTGTGGTGTAATTTTTATTATTCTCTAGCGTATTTATCCAGGCATTTTTCAGTGTAATAGTTGTAATCGGATGTTTTGGAGTAAGTCACGGTGAAGTGTCAGCTGGATATGTGTATATGTCTCTGGAACCACTTAACCGATTAGGATGTAGTTTTTATTTTTTTCTATAATATTTATCCAAGCATGTTTTAGAATGATTTAATAAGGTTTTGTGTTGTGAGTATCAGTGAAGGACGAGCCGGATATTTGTGTAAATCTCCGAAACAGCAAACCGATTCCGATGTAGTTTTTTACATTCTGTAGGATATTAACCAGACAAATTGTAGCATGATATACTTATGTTTTGGGTTTCTAGTCCCTGTTAGAGTTTCGTATGGATGTTGTATAGACTATAGTGTTCGAATTAATTGGGACAAAGGGAAAAAAACTATTTTTTCTAAAACCTTAGCTTTTAATCATTACTCACCTTAAGTAGACTGATAAATCTTTATATTAGTACGAAGTATGTCCTCCTTTAGCAGAAATGACCTCTTCAACACGTCTTGGCATTGACTCCACTAGTGTAGCACACATGTTCTTGACTTCATCATCATGGAACCACACTTGTATAGCACTTTTTATCATTTGTTTTGTTGTCGTACAATTCATCTTAGCTAAGCGATTCTTGAAAATATGCCATAAGTTCTCAATGGGATTTAGGTCTGGTGAATTACCAGGCAAACCAATCACTTTTATTTTATTTTCCCGCATAAAAGTCTGGACCAATTTCGAAGTGTGACAAGGAGCCAAGTCATGTTGAAATGTTCCATCAAATGTTTTCATGAATGGAACAATCCTACTGCGTAATATTTCTATGTATTTGACAGAATTCATCATGCCTTTAAGAGGAACTAAGCTTCCAGTGCCATTTGTTGTGAAAAAACCCCAAAACATCTGTTTAAAAGGGTGTTTTACAGTCTTTTGGATATGATCTAGTCGCAGAGTTTCACCTTCACTTCGTCTAACTACACTTGATTTGTATCCATGCACAAATAAATGTGTTTCATCACTGAAAAG
>CABEEJ010000772.1:56559-71164 GCA_901482245.1 Timema douglasi
AGGGGAGGCACATAGAACAAAGGAAGGGTAGAGAACAGCGCTCTGGTCCGAACGCGGAGGTACCAGTAATTGCCAGGCTAAGCTGGAACATTCCAGGGGCGGATGTTTGCCAAGTCAAGTTGGCAACAGTATTTTCTTTTGGAGTTTGAGGTTCTGATTTGGCTCGCGCCTCAGTCAGTCGTAGTTGCCCAAGCCAGGAGAGTGGATGCGTCGCAGCGAGTACGTGCGTCCCATTTGACGGGGAGAGGCCTCGGTCGGACTTGGCGAAAGTTGGTGAGAGTTGGTGAGCCTTGGTGAGTTAGACAACCTCCATATTACTAGGTTGTAGTGTGTTGCATATTCTTTGTTTGGAACATCGTTACAATAGCTACGCAAGTATGCCAAAATTGACTATCTTATCATCTACGATGGACAACGGGCCATTGTCATCGACCGGGACAATGGCAGGATAAACTTGTATTTGGTATCAAAATAGTAACAATGACGATTCGTGTTATGGACTCTAATTTATTTTCAACTCTAAAATTTTTGTATATAAAACTTTAATCTACTGTTTCTAAAATTAACTATCTTATTTTGATCGTTCTATTTAATTTAATACTCTACATTTGATATGTCGCCACCTGGGCGCTAGAGTCTTTTTGTAATATTCATTCTCGTAGATATCCAGTCTTATCAATTGATTCAAAGTTTTTACGAGTTTAAATTAATATGTTTGATATTGTGGAGAATTGTATTAATGTTTTCTAATCATCGAGGTAACCTTATCGTAAAGTAATGTAACTATTATTTTTGGTTCTGTGTTATCGATGACTTTAATTAACTATTGCTCATTTAAATATCTTTTTCTAATGTATGTCCCTTTAGGACTTTTGAAGTATTGTTATGTTGATGGAATTATAGTTTAGGTTCCGTATTCTGAGTCGGGATCAAATAGTCCCGCGGGGGTTTGACTAATGTCTGTTAGCCAAACTCTCGCGTTATGTAATTTCCATATATAATGTTTTCGAGTTAAAGTAACGTAAATTATATCTTCGTTTTCGGTGAATATCGATACTTTTTGTAACCATTTCAAGGTGCCCATTAGGCTCTTATAATCTTATACCGTATTTAATTTCATATGTAATGTTGTTGTCTCATATAGACTGAACCATAAGAATAATGATTGGATTTCAAGTTTCTTTTCTGTAAATATACCTGCGACATAATGTTGTTGTCGCCGAGTTTAATTTACAACATAACTCTTTAAGATATAATGATACCATGTACTGTTATCTGCGCTCTTGTTATTAATGTGAAAAAACTTCTCATATTGTTGCTTTTAAATATTTCTAATAATTTCCCTGTAACTTGTTCCCATCACTGGCCAGTAAGTAAGAGGGTACAGAGAGGGTGTAATAATTTTAGTTCCATACTTAAGGTCACCGTAGATTAAATAAAATCAAATCTATTACATCGGAAAACAAATAAACGGGCTATTTCGGCAAACTTCATTCGTTGCTAAAATTTTAATATCTTAGTTTAGTCCCTATTCCACTCTCCAAATAGGCCTATTTTTTTATTGTCCACGATGGGGAACGTGGGCAGAAGTCAGGTAAGGTTTGAGGTATTGGGCAATAGTTACGCGCACAATGCCAACAGCGTAGAATCTAAAGAGTGGTATGACAGAAAATAATGTTGGCCACCCCCTGAACTCCTAATTTTGAAACTTGCAAAAAAAACAACTCGTTATTGAGCAAACTCGCAACTCATGATCTCATAAATAGCATGCTGTACCAAAACAGAGCTAATTTTGAAATGTTGCTACTGACGTGCGAGTCAGTGTGGCGTTGTTTCGCTTGCGAGTGAGCTTTCAATCTGACAACACTGTAAAACCGTGACGTACCAAAGGGTTGAGGCGATGGGTTGCCACAACGCAACATTGTACAAAATACTTAACATAAAGTAAACACTATTATTGTATTGAATGCAACATGTATAATGATTTGTTTGGTTTTATGAAGAAACCATCTTCCATTTGTTTCCAACTAAGTTTACTGTCCCACAATTTTTTCAGGTTATATAAGTATGAATTAAACGTTCCATCATATTCTAGATATTCTCTAGCTCACTTGACAGCGTGCTTGTATAAGGCTCAGAAGTTCACGAGATCGATTCTGGCTCGAATATTATAGTTTAATTTTTTGCCAGAATAAAAAATAACTTAACAATTTGAATCCAGAAAAACATTATTTTATTCTCGCAACTATTTAAAAAACATAAATATGCCCTAAAGGTTTTTACTATACAATTAATAATCAGCTTGCTTAGCCTTATTTTTAAATGTGCACATTTTTATGTCATATGACCCAATAATTTAATTTCTAAACAATCATCTACATACAAAATTTCAAAATTAATGCACTGTTTTTAATTTACTACCTTGTTAAATTATTTTTAAAGAAGACTATTGTGGTAGTCTACGTAGGCTCAAATACCTTATACATTTCTATACAAAATATGTAACACAAATTATATGCTTACCTATTAATACAATAATTTAAAATAAAGGTTTTTCAAACCGATAAATTAAAAAAAAAATGGAGCACTCTGTATATGAACAAATTAACTATTGATTTTAAATCTGTTTGTTTGGATTTGATTGTTTTGTAACATTAAACAGATCTTTACATATAAGAATATTTAACACAGAGAATACAAATAACGAGCACCAGCCCCCGAGGAGCTCTCGATCGTTGATCGCCACTGGACATTATAATTACAGTATACAAGAAAACATTTCGCGCCCTAACGGGCTGATAGTAGGTTTGTCAGAGTGTCATTGGCGGGAAAATAATAGATTATCAAAATGTCACGTTACCCCTCAGCTAAATTGACGGTAATTGAATATGGAAAAATTAAGAAATATATAATTATAATTTCACACAAACAAATATATTTGTTGAAGGATTCAACAAAGAGTTCAAACAGTCATATTTTTCCTTCTGTAAAGCTATTTTGTACGATGTTAGGTTTATTCAACAAAATCATTCTCAGAAGGTTGCTTCACTCGCTAGACCAGTCTTGTCTCGCGCAGTGAGACGGCGTCATCACATTATCCAAGATACACATGTATTGTTCCTTATTTAAATGTCCATCTATTTTCCACATTACTCCCACTCCAGCATGTGATATCCACCCCCAAATCAAGATAGAGAAGCGACCACTATAACGGGATTGATGCACATAGGGAAGTTGAAAAAGAACTTTTTAGAGCGATACAATAGCACAAAACAATCAATTAACGAACGCCATACCTTCTCGTCAGTAAAAATAGTTCTCCTCCAATATTCTAATGGCCGTTATAAGTTTTCTTGTTTGAAATTCAGTCGAGCCAGCTTCTGCCATTCTGTTAATCTCAGTTTTGAAGCAGCAGTAAATGAATGGAGCCCTCCTTCTATTAATCGCTCCAAAATTGTGTCTTTTGACAAGTTAACCCCAAGCCACGCAGCAATATGTCTACTTGTTAAATATGTGCTCACCTGATCTATAGTAACTAGTGCGGCGTCTTGTGCCCGAGTAGTTTTACCTGAAGCACCTCCAGCAGCACTACATTTGAGGTTGTTTTCATTTTCCCATCTAGTTTCCAAAGCGAAACAGTTTTACACGAACACGGTATTGTACACGAAATTTCACTGTCCGTGTACCCTTGCTCCACTAAGCCCGGTATATTTCCTTTATCGCCTTCGCTTAAACGTCCATATCGTTCCATGGCTGAATTAACTGTCAACAATAAGTTTGGAACACAGTTCAAACACTCCAAGGATTGATGTTTTGTTTTGTTCTCCTGCTTAGAAACAAATGACGCTTTGTCAAATGAGCCGTCTATTCTATATTTCCATCATGTGAAAGTTTTCACTCCTATGATCTACTAATGGGAATGTAAATAATAATAATTTGACCCAGTAATTTAAGAAAGTATATTATATAATAAAAACTATAAAATACAAGTAATCAACATTAAAAAAGCAAGCCTACTGGACTTTGAATATAAACTCTTGGTACAGTTTACACTGGGTCCAAATTTCTGGCTTATTCAGTTTGTTTTTTTAGACATGGTAAATTCGGGATTTGAATCCTTGATGGATGTACTGAGAAAGTTTTTCCTTAGTTTTTTTTAACACCTACCGCCACCAAATTTCAGATACATTAACTCTCAATCTATATCGTCCTCAAACCTACTAAATTAGAGTAATTAATATATATGCGTATATACCAAACGAGAAGTGAGAAGCGATGGTGAAAAATAAATAAAAACTTGCCTAAAATCGAACGCCTGATACATCACATCTAACAGTAGCTCATGGAATGTCACAAGGTAAACCCATCAAAAAAAAAATTAGGCCCAACTGAAGTTCAAACATGATTTCCTAAACCTCTCCCTCTAACAGTAGCCAAGAACGATAAATAATTAGTATGGACCTTATAGTAGAGTTACAGTCGCAAATAAAAGTAAATAGCAGCCGTAAATTTATACAACGTAATAAAAATATTTTTATTTAAAGACACTAACCATAGTATTCACTTTAAACCTCTTTTTTAATATGCCAATTTTCTAACTACGCTGCCACATTTTCTCATTTATATAATAAAATAATATGTTTAAGTCATATAAAAACGTGATTTGCAAAGAAAGAAGAAATATAAAAAAACCTATGATGAGAGAATGGTGTCAGATATTAATCAGAATAGATTTAAACTTGATTGATAAACATTTATTTTCAAAATAATAAGGTATTTCATGTGCATAGTTTTAACACAAGATTCGAACCCTGTCCTCTACGCCATGATTAAATGGAATACACAGCATGATAAACCACTTAATTAACCCCAACCAGGAATTGAGCCCTGACTTATTTGTCACAGGCAAAGCGGAATAATTTAACTTGACATCCAAGCGAGTTTATACGTTGTCTTTCTCACACTTCTTCGTATAGTATCCTCCCCTATCGCCACTCCTTATTTTAACCCTCCTAGAAAATTCTCTTGTCTAATACCTCCTTGACTCTGGAAACCTAGCCTGTAACATAAAATTCAGTCGAGCCAGCTTCTGCCATTCTGTTAATCTCAGTTTTGAAGCAGCAGTAAATGAATGGAGCCCTCCTTCTATTAATCGCTCCAAAATTGTGTCTTTTGACAAGTTAACCCCAAGCCACGCAGCAATATGTCTACTTGTTAAATATGTGCTCACCTGATCTATAGTAACTAGTGCGGCGTCTTGTGCCCGAGTAGTTTTACCTGAAGCACCTCCAGCAGCACTACATTTGAGGTTGTTTTCATTTTCCCATCTAGTTTCCAAAGCGAAACAGTTTTACACGAACACGGTATTGTACACGAAATTTCACTGTCCGTGTACCCTTGCTCCACTAAGCCCGGTATATTTCCTTTATCGCCTTCGCTTAAACGTCCATATCGTTCCATGGCTGAATTAACTGTCAACAATAAGTTTGGAACACAGTTCAAACACTCCAAGGATTGATGTTTTGTTTTGTTCTCCTGCTTAGAAACAAATGACGCTTTGTCAAATGAGCCGTCTATTCTATATTTCCATCATGTGAAAGTTTTCACTCCTATGATCTACTAATGGGAATGTAAATAATAATAATTTGACCCAGTAATTTAAGAAAGTATATTATATAATAAAAACTATAAAATACAAGTAATCAACATTAAAAAAGCAAGCCTACTGGACTTTGAATATAAACTCTTGGTACAGTTTACACTGGGTCCAAATTTCTGGCTTATTCAGTTTGTTTTTTTAGACATGGTAAATTCGGGATTTGAATCCTTGATGGATGTACTGAGAAAGTTTTTCCTTAGTTTTTTTTAACACCTACCGCCACCAAATTTCAGATACATTAACTCTCAATCTATATCGTCCTCAAACCTACTAAATTAGAGTAATTAATATATATGCGTATATACCAAACGAGAAGTGAGAAGCGATGGTGAAAAATAAATAAAAACTTGCCTAAAATCGAACGCCTGATACATCACATCTAACAGTAGCTCATGGAATGTCACAAGGTAAACCCATCAAAAAAAAAATTAGGCCCAACTGAAGTTCAAACATGATTTCCTAAACCTCTCCCTCTAACAGTAGCCAAGAACGATAAATAATTAGTATGGACCTTATAGTAGAGTTACAGTCGCAAATAAAAGTAAATAGCAGCCGTAAATTTATACAACGTAATAAAAATATTTTTATTTAAAGACACTAACCATAGTATTCACTTTAAACCTCTTTTTTAATATGCCAATTTTCTAACTACGCTGCCACATTTTCTCATTTATATAATAAAATAATATGTTTAAGTCATATAAAAACGTGATTTGCAAAGAAAGAAGAAATATAAAAAAACCTATGATGAGAGAATGGTGTCAGATATTAATCAGAATAGATTTAAACTTGATTGATAAACATTTATTTTCAAAATAATAAGGTATTTCATGTGCATAGTTTTAACACAAGATTCGAACCCTGTCCTCTACGCCATGATTAAATGGAATACACAGCATGATAAACCACTTAATTAACCCCAACCAGGAATTGAGCCCTGACTTATTTGTCACAGGCAAAGCGGAATAATTTAACTTGACATCCAAGCGAGTTTATACGTTGTCTTTCTCACACTTCTTCGTATAGTATCCTCCCCTATCGCCACTCCTTATTTTAACCCTCCTAGAAAATTCTCTTGTCTAATACCTCCTTGACTCTGGAAACCTAGCCTGTAACATACAATTGAATAACTAAGGACACTCTAAACTATCGAAAGCGCATGGCTGGAGAGGACATTGCTTATAGTGCGTTTGGTGGAGGCAGGCTGGCCTGTTAAACCACGGAGCAAAATAGGTTTGCTGTACTGTTTTAAAGGGCAGCAACCAATAAGCACTGACTCAAAGGCCAAACAAAACCAAATAAAAAATACAATCTAATAAGACTATTACGTACAACACGATTCAACCGCTTCGGCGTTCACAGGTTCTAAGACGGTACTCTCGCAATAGACTAGACTGACAATGACGGGAAGATCTGGGTTATATCCTGGTCTGGTTCACCGAGAGTGTTTTCCCCTAAATGGTTTTCAACTCTGCCTCCACGTTAATGTGGGCCCGATTCTTGTAAATTCAGCCTTCCTCAGCATTATCACATTAGAGTAAATAGTATACAGGCGTAAAACCCGAATGGGTGCGGTGCATCACTAAAAATATATATATAAATAATATATATATTTTATTTGGTTCTGAACCTACATAGTGCGGAATTATCTAAACTTATATATTAATACATTGCTTCCTTGAAAATAACGAATAAGCACATTCAATTTTCCTATGGCACAGTAATGAGCCAGTAACTATTTTAAAATGTTTAAACGTAGGATTAGTAAAATTTTACTTTTAAAATAACCAATTTAGCGTGAAAAGCCCTACCTAAAAATCAAAGTAGACCTAAGTCAATAAATCCTTAAATCTTTAATAACAGGCGTTGGTTATTAGTGGTGATAAGAATTTTCTAGTGAATTGTTCCCAACTTCTTGGTATAAAACCTGTCCTTGAGATTATGAACACACTTTTCCCCACTACATTTTTATATATGGGATTGGGAAAATGGATATTGAGGGCTAAGACCTACTTATACGGACCAACCATGTGGAGCCAACCTTTGGGCTTAATAAAGACACTATTCTGAAGTGGCGGCTAGTGTATCGGCTCTGCAGAACTGCAGCACCCTCTATTTTCACTTTATATTATCGATAACATTTAATATAATGAGTCCTTTTTTTTTAATTCTTTCTCTATTTTTGTAGTACAATATATATTCCTTAAGCTTAATGTAAGTACTTCAGTAGCCATTCCCCAGTTTATGAAAAAGATACAAAAATCTTTGTATAGAACTGTGCGCTTCACAGTGCCAGCGACATGGTGTTTGACTGTTGTGCTAATGAGCACATAGGAGGTGGTGGAAAGGACGGTGAGACTGCCAGGTAGAGATAGCACTGTTGCTCTCGCAGTGCCGGCTCTGGCGTGATGGTGGAAGGAAGTTTTTTTTTTACTTAGCGTGTGTTGTGCTTAAAAACCGTGTACCATATTCTTGAATGTGATAAAGTGTAGAAGAGTGTAGAATTAGATTATTATTCTGCTTCCAGATATTCTATTTGATTAATCTTTTTTCGGTTATTTTATTTAACAGAAAACCTTAACCATTGCCTTGGATCCCCAAGAAATAAGTTCTGTGATTGTACGTGAACTTCAACAGCTCTCTCACCATGAGAAAGTTAGTTAAGAAAAGAGGTCGTTCAACACCTGATATTATAATATCTTAGCCAGGCAAAAGCAACAACAAGAAATATATTCGTAGCTTTAATTCTGAATGGTACCAACGGAAAAGTTGGCTTTGCAGCTGTGAAGTAGAAAAATGCACTGTTTTGCTTCCCATGTTTGTTGTTTGGAGGTGATCTACCGTGGACAAAAGATGGTTTTAGAAATATAAACAAAATGAAAGAAAAAACGGAAAAGCATGAGAAGTCAAGAAGCACGTTGATAATGTTGTTTCACTGTCACTCTTAGAAACCTCAAGTCTTAAGGAGAAACTTAGTGAGGCATATAAACTTTCAATCAATGAGCATAATATAAAAGTTAAAAAGAACCATGAAATGTTGTCCTAAATAATAGACTGAATTTACTTTTTGGAAACTTTGAAACTTCCTTACGTGGACACGATGAAAAATACGATTCAGTAAATCCAGGGGTATTTAGAGGATTAGTAAATTTTGCATATAAATTAGATTCAGATTTGAAGAATCACTTAGAAACCAGTGCAGTTTTCAAAGGTGTTTCTAAGACTATTCAGAATGAGATACTTGACTGCCTGCTACAAATATACCATAAGGAGATAGGGACGGAAATTAGGAAAGCTTCCTTTGTAGCTGTCATGGTTGATGACACAACAGATGTTTCGGAACACACTCATATGGTCCTTGTTCTACGGTACGTATTAAATGAAGACATATTTGAGCGTTTTTTGAGATTCTTTATTCCAGAAAATCAAACTGCATGGCATATCAAAACGTATTTTAGAACAATTGGACATAATCCTTCAAGGAAATGGACAAAAACTGATAGCTCAGACATTTGATGGTGCAAATGTCATGAAAAACAAAAAAGCAAGAGTGTGAGCAAAAATAAAAGCAGTTTATAGTAAGGCACAGCTCATTCACTGTTATGCACATCAACTTAATTTAATAATGAGAAATGAAGCAAGTATTACACGAAACGCAAGGATTTTTTTTCTCTAACATTCTGGCTATTCCAACATTCTTCCCAAGATCACCACAACGTGTCTCCATTCTCAAGAAACATATGGACGTCAGCATTCCACGTCCATCGTCTACAAGGTGGAATTTCAACATACGGACCATAAACAGAGTTCATGAAAATTTGCAACCTTTAAAAAACTGTCTTACTGAAATTGAGTCAACATCAAATGCAGATCAAACCATTGCAGAAGCAACAGGAATTTTATAATACCTGAATGATGATAATTTAAAGTTTTGGTTAGAGATTTTTCATCAGATTATGCCTCATGTTGAAATAATTTACAACCAAATGCATTCTCGAAAAATTAGTGTTTTTAAACTTAATGACTAAATAAAAAATTTCAAAACTGCTATTTTATAATTGAGAAACTCAAAGTATCGTGAGAATCCTTCAAAGACATTCATAGCAGAAGCTAAGGAAGTGTGTGACTATATATGTGTTGATATAATGGACAGATATTCTTCCACTAAACACTTAGTAGCTGCTAAATTAGTTCAACAAGAATTGCTTCAATAGATATAAGAATGAACATCCTACAAAAGAGATAGTACTGACCACTGAAGCTATCCCATGATTGACAAAGAAAAGCTTGAAACTGAACTAGAAGTATTCTATTGTATGACTGATTTTCATGAATATTGCAAATTAATTGAGCTGCTGTAATTTATCTTGGAAAATAATCTAGATGATGTTTTTAGTGAAATTACGAAACTGATAAAAATCCTCTTGACAATTCGCATGAATACATCAGAGGTAGAGCGCTGCTTTTCAACATTGCAAAGAATACACATTTTTTTAAGAAGCACTATGAATTTGGAAAGACTAAATGCGCTTGCAGTACTTTCAATGGAGAAAAATTTCCTCAATTGTCATCCAGAAATCAAGGAGAAAATTATTGAACTGTTTGCGCAAATTAAAACAAGAAGAATGGATTTAATTTTTAAATGAATAGATCAAACTAGAACTGTAACAATTAAAGTTAAAGTAGGTAATTTTTTTTTGTTAGGATTTTATCAAGTTCCCGAATAAATTTTCTTTTTATACGTGTTTTTTTTCCTTTTACACAATTTTAAAACAAAGGCTAAACATTTTCTGGAGCAGCATCCCCACTAATTTTAGCTATGAGCCGCCACTGCTCTTCTGTTTTATAAGATAAAAAATAAATAAACGCAAACTATCGATTAGTTGATAAACGAATCATATTTCACGTGTTTAAATAACTAGCAATTCTAGTTCAGTTTGTGGATGATGGAGAAAATAGGGCTAGAATCTCAGCCGAGCCTATTGAGGGTGTTTGTTCCTAAATTGTTTCAAAAATTTCTCCATTTAAATATGGATACATCCACATTCAATTCGACCTCCTTTATCATAACTCACGTATTATTATGCGTGTAGCCCAGACGAGTTGTAAATTTTGTTTGATATATAAATATATTCTAACATATTTTCTTGGCTATATTATCACTTTCGCTGTAGCACAAAAATTGCAATAATATAATATGTTTACATTTCTTTGAATGTTTTCGAATAAAGTATATTTTAGTTTTCATTAGCATCTCTAAAACTTCCGACAAATAGATGTGAAGTGGATGTAATAGTATTATTCTTGGTTAGCAATGAAAAGTTATATAACACATCAAAAACTAAAGAGCAATAACAAATGAACAGTTTGAAATTTAATAATTAATTTTTTACTAAGATACACCCATGTCCTAGCTAATGATATAGTTGGTTAAAAAAATACGATCATTCAAATAAAAATATTTCTGTTATCCTCAGAATATTGTGAACGCCACACTTTTCACTATCAGACCTAATGGAACATCACCTGGAGATAAATTCCAACGCCACGCCTTCAACTTCCACTAGAGGGTCTCGGTTTCAACCCGACTCCACTATTACCCCTTGCTGCAAACCGGCAAATTACGTCATCGCATGTCGGGCCACCACTTCACCGGGGACTCTCAGTTCAAGCCTATTGATATATAAAATATATTATTGAATGGATGAAATGCCTACAGATATAAATAACTGCACAACAATGGGATGAATTGAACCAAAAATATTAGGAATATGATATTTTAACATATAAGTTGTAGTGCAGACTAAACAAAATAAATAATTTATTTGTTCTTGAAATTAGCTTGGAAGGATTAATAACTGTTGGCTTACTACAAGACATTAATGTTTAGATCTGATTACCAAACCCTTCCTTCACCTCTGACAAGACATCTTGTGAATGTGGGGAATGCCAGGCCACCACCGTGGTTCGGATTCCACGTTAAACTGTAGGTCCTCCATTTCATTTCACAATCACCCTACCATTACACATTAGCGTAAGTGCGTATAACCCGAATGGGTAGTAAGACGCGGTGCTAATAATAATTAATGTTTAGAAAATGTATGAAAGTTTAACTGCATTTGAAACTTTCAGTATTTTGCTAGTGCATTATTTGCTAAAGTGATACAATACTCTTTTTAAACAAGCGCCATTTGACTATTTTACCCTAACCTCGGACCTTCACAGCCAGCTAGCACACACAGTACGAACTCTTTATTCATATGTTTTAATGCCAGGAAAAACTTCACTGTTTCTCAGATAACCTTCAATTAGTCAATCTTAAATCAATAAAACAAGGAAAGAGTATTTAAAGGAATTACATACACATTCTTGTTGAGAATTTTTTAATTTTAGAAGCGCGTCTTACTACCCGTTCGAACAATACGCTTAAGCACTACCTATTCTAAAGGGTTAGGAGTTGGGACGTTCAAATTTAGAGGAAGTAAACCCGCATTTGCGTGGAGGAAGAGTGGAAAACCATTTTGGAAAAAACTCACCCCAGTTCACTCGAGCGAGACTCGATCTCCCCGTACTTGTCAGTCTAGCTCAACACGAAACTAGCGCGTTATTTAACTTCGCCCCCGAGGCGGGTCTGAGAGTTTTTGATAATCTCATTGTAGTAAAAACATTATTGAATGAATTTAAAAATGAAAGCCCCAAAATAGTAGCTTATAGACCAGTGTGATAGCTGCTCAAAATACACTCAAAATTAAATGTTTGATATCTATTTGCACTACATATGTGTGATATAATAATTAATCATTAATGAATTCATAATTGGCTATTCACAGTAATAAAGATTCTGAGAAGAGGGAAACCTGCTTATGTTACCATGTAAAACCACTAAATGGAGGTAGCACTACTGCCAAAATAATGTGTGGCGTCGAAAAAAAAAGCCAATTTATTAGACAAAACATAATTAATTAGCTAAGTATGTAACGAATAGTTGATTTTATTATGAAGAGAACAAAAAAGTAAAATTAATTTAGTTGATCAAACTATTTGGACATCGCAAAAAGACATAGCCCCTCCTCCAACACTCCTTCTCAACAGTCAAGAAATAATTTAAGGACATAAGGCTTTCTCTAAATACGGCCTTGTGCGTAGCTAGCCAAACTATTCTCCAGTCATGTGTGGAAGTATAGCATACCGCGCGGGCTGAGCCAATAAGTTGCTACCTTACAATCTCGACGTAGTGTACATGAAACCCATTAAGTCTATCTTCATTTGTAGATTGCTTCATGAATGATTTCAACAGCTCTATGGGCGAAAAAAGGTAGGTGGGTAGTAAGGGGAGGGAGGTGTTCAACCATAAAACCCCCTAACTGCTCCAGTGCTTACTAACCTCTAATAAAATTTTTGCATTTATTCTAAGAGCTTTGATTCCTGCAGTATTTGTAAAAAAAAAACCATCTTGACTTACCCTATTTTCCCAAGTTATCAAAAAATTTCCATGATAATTTTACAGTACTATACATGAGAAAATATAAATTAAGTCATATTTATTTCAGTCTCCTCCTCCCCTAGAGCCGAACTTCCCTCACCTTTCATGGAAGAATAAGAAAGCATACGTCTTACCATTCAGTTCAGGGAAAATAATGGAAAAATAATAAAATATATTTAACCCTATTAAAAGTTGTAACAAACTTGATTTACTTTGGTTTCATGTGCAAGAATATGTACTAAATAACAGGACACCAAGAACAGAGTTGAGAGTCTTGACATTTGGACCATCCAATGACACTTGTATCAACTTTGATATTGGAAGAGGAGAAATACCATCCAAAAAATTCTTCAGTAACGCTCTAGCGGTGGTCCTTTCAAAAAATACATTGTTTAAGTAATGACTGATGACTTTTTGATTTTACTAATCCCAGAATCTGATTAGATGCCCATTTGTCCTCTTTGAATAACTTTATTCAACACTTTATCAAAACAAATTACAAAGTTGCGACATGATTTTAGGTGGTCCAGTAAATTGTTTTGAAAGAATGGAGCCAAGCCATGCACAAACTATCCAACCTTGTCTCCACCAAGAGTAAAGGCACTAGCAATGGAACACTTGGGAAACATCAAGTGAAAAATTGAACTTGAATTATTGCACCAATTGAAATATATTTCTTTTTGTCAACAACTCGCAAGGCCCAAATTACTTCCCCCTTAGTTATATCATATTCATAATAAAAGTGTTAGGGTTTCTTCGAGGCACTACACTACTTTAGCTTTGTCCAACACCTTCTTTCTGCAGCTTTACAATTTCCGATGAAACAGAAAAACTCAAGCAACAAGCAGAATCATCACTAAGTGAAATGTCTGTGTGTGCCAGAGATTCTGTTGAAAATGGGGAGTTCAATGAATCTGAATCACTTTACTTTTTGAGAAAAAAAGTTGACAAAGACCACTGATTTGTCAAAGCTTCAAAAGTGTTGATATGAGTTGGTCCTTATGCATGAGAAACTAATGCTTGCTTTCCCATATTACTTTAGTTATAATTTTTTTGCACACTTTAAAAAACGCCTGCAACTTATTACTTATTATGATCCTGTATGAGAATTCAAGAAAATGGTCTCAGTTTAGCCAGAGCTGGTTAAAAATTGTTTTTTTGTTAGACATTGCTGGTGTAGCCTAATCACTCCTAATGCACTGTATCCAACTATAATGATACCAAAGCTTGAACAAGAACTAAAACAATGGATCACTTAAGTTAAGAGAATTGTCATGTGCAGTCCAGGAGATCTCTGCATCTACCTTCTGAAAGAAAATGGTACCAAAGCTCGTGTTATGGGAAGCATGTTAAGTGCCCCTCAGCTTTCTTCTTTGGGGCAGTGGCTTATGGCGCAGTAAATACGAAAGTTTTTTTTTCTAAGTGTGACATGAATGATCATTTCCCTAACTGTTCTCCCCCCC
>CABEEJ010000772.1:71305-120716 GCA_901482245.1 Timema douglasi
CCCACGACTTTTCATGACTTTCCAGACAGTAGGAACCTTGTAATAGCCGCATTGTACCATATAATGTCAACCCTTCCCTACTCTCTTGCATGACCCTAATTTAAAGTGACCATTCGTCCCGGATTTTAGCACATTGTCCAACATTTGTAAATGTCATGGATTTTGGAAATCTTCCTGTTTTGAATAGATAAGATTTTGTTTTATTAAATTGTTTTGTCAACATGTGTCAGGTCCATCGGTGTTTAGTTCACCCAATGAACAAAGGCAGGGGAGAGAAGTTAGGTGGCGAAGATTCAAACATGGCCATACAACAAGAGATCAAAGTAGCAGAGTGGCAGATAACACCCATGTGAAAGGTTTCCTTATCTATCTTTGATGGTGAGTGGCGCCACCACCTTGCACCATTGAAAAAAAATGTCGAGGTAGTGCATTTTATTCAAGCCCCTGTTTGAAATATACATTTTGTTAATGGCATTGTTGGTAGGATTTATAACAGTATTTTACTAAGTGTGTTTTGTTGTATTATGACAGTACATTACAATCCAACAGAATAAAGCATTGAAACAGGTAAATATACACATACTTTTAAAACAGGTGGGGTACATAAACGTTGTACAACAGAGAAGTTGGCTATTAGTTTAGCACATAATCTAAAAGCTAAAACAACTACTTATTGTATTCGACAATTTTGTAATTCTTTGTTATTATTAAAAAAGATAAAAAGTTTTTAATGAATTTTTTTTCTATTTGTATTAAAATTTTAATCATGTTAGACTTTGTTATTGAGACGATATTCAGTATAATGCCAGAATTATGGCACAAATAAAATCAATTTGATTAAAAATTTTTAGAATCAAAAGCTAGCATTTAATAAAAAATATTTACTGTGATTTGTGAATAACAATAATGTTTAAAGTATTTTTTTTTAAATTTTCAGAAATTACGTCAAGAAAAAGAAATGCAAGTTCACAGAAGACGTATCTAAGCAGTTTTCATTATTAAAAGAGCCCATTTTGAATCAAATGGACAATGTACGCTATGAAATGTGGAGTTCTCAATTGCCTCAGGTGGAAAGAATTATATATCCAGACATGTAGAGTCTGAGAAACATAATTGGGCAACACATGCAGTGGCAAGTTCAAGCAGCCTGACTCAATATTTCTGCAGCACGGGTTTTGGCAATGAAGAGAGTAAGCTTGCACTTACCAAATATATATTTTTCTTTCCACGCTGTTTTTCACAACCATTTGTTATGTTTAATGGATTACACATCTGAATTGGTTAAGCAGTTGTCCGAAAATAAATTTAGTTGTGCGCGTACCAAAACAGAAGCGATAGTGAAAAATGTCATAGAGCAATATCCACTTTGTGAACTAAAAAGTAAATTAGAAACCATAACTTTTGTTACCATATATTCTGATGCTTCAAATCACAAAAATGTTAAATTATTTTCTACCCTAATCAGATGCTTTGATTTTAAAGAAGACATTCAAACCAACATGCTTGATTTGGTCTGCCTTCCTGGTGAAACATCAGTAAAGAATTCAAATTCAAATTCACTTTTAGAAATATTGAAAAAGAACGACTTGACAAATAAGATCGTAGGATATTATGCGAATAACACAAATTCCAATCTTGGTGGCCTCAAACTCAAAGGGACCAATAACATATTTTCACACTTAAATGAAATGAACAGTTAGATCTACCTATAGATAAAGTAGGTTGTGCTGTATAAATCGTTCAGAATGCAATTGAAACTGCTGCTAGCTTCCTTCCTTTTGAAATAAATGTCATAATTAACAAAATTTACAGACATTTTTATTTATATTTTCACTCTTCGAGTCGAGTCACTTAAGCAATTATGCAATGATGCTGAAGTCGAGTATTTTAAATAGGGTGGAAAAAAAAAAGTTTCTTGACCACATTATGGGATTTATAAAAATTGTGTTTCCTATCTGGAACTGAGGGGAAAACAGTTTGATGAAACTAAAACTTTTAAATGGCTTGGTTTGAAAAGTAAAGTTCAGTGAAACTTCGTGGGAAAAAAACAATGTAACATTCAATAAAATATTTCAATACAAATTAGTCATCAGTGGAAAATGATTGGTTCAATGAAACATCATGTATCAAGCCCTGTGTCAATGATGATAAACTTTTAGAATAGAAAAAAAAACAAACACTGAAATTGATGACAAGTGTATTGAAGCTTTCAAGCATTTTTAGCAACAACATTCCTTTTGAAACATTAAAGAAAATTGTTGAACTAGGTGTGTGCCTTCCAGAGACAAATGCAGCCACAGATTTTTTACATAATTAATCATTTGTGGAGCGCAGAAAAAACACAACTGAGCATCGAAACATTAAAAGCAGTTATTATAACAAGATGTAGTTTAGTGTACTTTTGTGAAGAGTTCAAAATCAAAATTTAAAGCAATGACGATTAAAAAAAATATTCATTCAGCGGAATCTAAGAATTATTTATACTTATATTTTATACTGTATCTATATGATTTTTAGTACTAATTTTGGAGGTTCTTCATAGTTTATTTGAATCCTTACTGTGATAATTTTTATGCACAATAAATCATGTTAGTAAATAACAAATTTGACTCTTTATAACTAGAGATGGGTAGTTAGGGAAAATGTCTACATTTTAATGTTAACAGATAAAATAAAAATGACCCAATGTAAGTTCATGTCTGAGTATTAGGGTTGTGTAGAGCAAAGATAATTTTGCCTATTTTCGTGTATGCCTTAAATGTCTACTTATCTTAATTTAGAAATTAACTTTCCATTGCATTAAAACAGTTGAAATGTACAGTAGTCAATGGGTGAAGTGAATAAAAGATAAAAGAGTCTACTTAGTAAAATCTAGGACTTAGACTAAGCGCAAACTAATGTCGAAGTGGATAATTAAAAGCTAAGTTTAGGTAGATGTATACTGCCTAGGCAGGAAATAAAAGTAGATTCTAGAGTGGTAGATACAACCCAAGACCTAGATACATCTTGTTTTGTACAATGAATCAGCGTTCACGTGAAGGGAAAGTTGAAAAACATATTGCTAAAAAAACACTTTCAGTACAACTGGTGTGGCAGGACATTTTTGGATAAATTTCTTATCACCATGTAAGGATGGTTTTTTAAATTTCTATTTAGGTGCAATCCAAAGCCCCTCTAAAAGTTGGCAGTCAAAAACGTATTTTCCATTGTACCTTAGCCATATTAGTTTCCTGTATTTTGGACTGGAATTTAATCCAGTCGTGAGCTTTTAGAAGAATCCAATCCATTCATAGTTAACCGTTTTACATACCTCAGTCTGGTCAACTCCAAAATTCTCAGCAACACCAGTCTGGAATCCAGGATCACCCATACAATGAAGAAGTATCTCCATCCGTTTTAGGGAAGTCAAGGCTCCTCCACGTGTTTTGTCAGTTACTGGCAAAAACTCCGCAGTTAAATTGTCAACATTTTCGCTTTAAAATCATTACAGTTCTTTACATCTATTAACATCCCTCCGAGCACGATATAAATTTTCTCATGTTTTACTGGCAGGAATATCACCATGATGTAAATTGATGGACACTGCTGAAAAGCTAGCATGCCCTCTCCACGTCTTAAAAAGACCTAGATGTATCTCAGTGAAAAAGCTAGATTCTACTCTTTATTCAAACAATAAATTTAGCCCGTCTGGAAAAGTCATGATACATCTAGGCATACCAGAGTCTACAACTTTTATTCACATAAAACTTAGATACATCTAAAAAATGTCTAGACCTAGCTACGTATAGTTTTTATTTACATTGCTCAATATTTTATGAATGCGTTATACTGTCCCTTCACATCATAAAAATTCCACTTAATATCCCCTCTATGTTTCCAGCGACCCAAAACTTGTTCCTGGAAGAGAGTATTTTTCTCAATTCGTGGCTTATATTGTACATGGTCAGTCGGCTACTTAAATTAAAGCAAGCACCGCCATTAACACCCCCCAGCCCTTCCTTTAGCTGTCAATCACTTTATTTCATTCAACTGCATACATATATGAATGTTGGGTTATGGATAGTCCCAAAAAAGCCATCGTTGACCTACTTTCTCTCAATTAGCTTTCCTCATCCACTGAAGACTGGTATTTTTTGCAAGTGGTGTAACAGTGTTCAGTGGTTTCCTGTTCACATTTACTGGGCAGTTGTTTCACCAAGACAAAATAACCAGCGGAATTAAAAACCAAACTGAATAATTTCATGAAAGAATTCAGTGACGTATTTTCGACAAATCATCTCTGTGGTCAGTTCATTACAAATGGCACAATGGACTACAATCAAGCATCTAAAATATATCTGAATGCACGTGAACAATTAATTAAAACAAACAGTTCAACTGTAGCACAAGTGTTTACCTCTGCACTGAATGTACTATGGCCAGATGGAGTTAAGTATCAGAATATTCTTCTGTTTACTTATAATGCTGCAGCATACATGAAAAAAAGCTGGCAAGGTTCTTAAAGTCCTGTTCCCCAACATCAGTAGAAGTCAATAGATCATTTTCGGTACTGAAAAATGTGTTGTCTGATAGAAGACAAAACTTAAAAGTGGAAAATTTGTGGAAGTATCTTGTTGTCATGTGCAATCAATGACTATTTCTTAGTGTCTGTCAAGGACTATTGTGTGCTCACAATGATATAATGATCTAATAAGAATGTCAAGTATGTATTATTTTAGTTGGATTTGGTTCCATTATATGAAGTGTAAATTAACATGTGTGTACTCAGGTACGTTGTCCTAGTTAAATAAAGTATGATTTAAAGATTTAATCCATTTGGAGCAAGTTGTTTGTAAAATATATTCATGTTCCACACATAGTGCATCCTTGGTAGGCCTATATTGCCGTAAGATGTCAGTACTTATTGAAATAAATAAACAAAATAAAAAATAGTGCTTATTTAATTACTTTTTCAAGATGTTGTGCTTTTTTTGAATGTTTTTAGTGCCTAATATATGGTCTCTACTTATAACTCATGAATTGTAAAGATATGAAATCAGTGAATCACTATAATTACACACTAATTAAAATTGTGAAATAAAAATTGGATGGACCTACACTTTTGGCCAACCGACTTAAACCCTGTATTTAGAAGTTACTATTTACTAAAAAATGAATATAAGTGCTAATACTGATATAAATGTTTTAAGCATATTTGCAATACATTGTTGTGATTTGAGCTTTAGTGTTTTTGTGGTGTTATAATTAAAAAAATGTAGTTTCTTATCTAAATTAAACAAAGCATATTAATCTAAGGAGTATTAAAAAGTATAAATGAAATAATTTTGTTTTATTTAGTCTAAGCGTGTAACCCGAATGGGTAGTAAGACATGCTATGTATTATTATTATTATTAGTAGTAGTAGTAGTATTTAGTCTTAAAAACGTACTAATAAGTGGTGATAAGTGAAAATAGCAATTAATTAGGATTTTAAAACAAAAAAAGTTGTAAACCTTAGAAAAAGTATAAAACTCACAAATATAGATTAAGTATATAAATTGTACAATAAATAAGGAGAAGCAGCCAAATTAGAAGATAGAATAATCTTCTATTTTTTATTTTGCATTTGTCTAAAATGAGACTCGTAAACAAAACATTATAAATACAAAATTGGAACTTAATTAAACATGACCAAAACTAGGTTTCCTCTTAGTCCCAATTCTGGGCATTGAGCTACTAGCTCTAACATTTATGATGAGGCTCCAAGTGATTAGAGTACACATATCACTCCATAATCTTGTACTTTTGCAATACATATGCAAAGTACATACTAATATTATCAATCAGCCTAATTTACACTTGCCTATAGAAAAAAGTATTTTAAGGAAACTACTTATTTAGGATCATTTCCCTTGAAAGAAATATGAATATAATAATAATTATTATTTGCGCCGTGTTTTACTACCCGTTCAGGTTAGACGCATGAATAGAATAAATAAAAATGATTCCCCATAGTCAAAATGGACAATAGTTCACATAAGATTCAAATTCTTAATTTATTGTGAAGAAATAATAATGATGATTTTTTGGGACAAAGAATAGAGTTGTAGGCCAAATTAAAAGGACAGAAATAATTCAGGAAAATTAAAATGTGACTAAGCTTAAAACAATATTAGAAACACACTTAAGTATTAGAGTCATGAAAGCATTAAAGAAGGATATCTCAAAGACAACCTTTATAAATAAACAACCAACTTTAATATTTATTTATTAAATTTAAATTTCTTTAAATATAAAATAAAAATGATGAAAGGTATAGTAAACATCAAACATCTGATGAAGATTTAAAATTCTCATTGGGAGATCAGTTAAATATCTTTGTATACATTTACAGGTTATTTACATAACCTATCCTAACTAAAATAGAAGACAAACTCAAACCATTTATTTATTAATTAACAAAAAGTAACAAATCAAATTTAGCAGTAATAAGTGTTCGGCCTTTGCCAAGAATGTAATCCAGGGCCATAAAATAATTTGGCAGACACTTTATCAACTCAGCTTAGGTCATGGACTGGTTTCTGCACAAAAAATACATTTTACTGACCATATTTTGTTTGCCCTTAACATTAAATAACTTAAATTTTCTTCTAATAAAAAAAAAGAATGATAATAAACTTATCCAATGAAACATGTATTCTTTATCATTGTTTTATAAAAATATCATAATTATTTTACTATGTGCTAAATATTGTATGTTTAGAATCATAAGGTTGTTGAAGTGACTGCACTTACACCATGAACTAAAATAGTAGGTGGGAGATCAAAAGTCAATTTAGTTAACAGATGCAGATATTGAAGGTATACCAGCTCTTCTTCCTCTGAACTTTCTAACGCTGGTGGTGCAGGGAGGTAGATAAATGTTGCTGTTGTATTCTTGCAGTGTTCTTGTATCAGTTGGTTCACTCTATGGGAAGAGTCCACATTTATCAAATACAAGGCAGTGCAACAATATTCAAAATTAATTGCCGTGTTTAGGGGGGAAAAAAATCAATAAGTTTTTTATATATAATGTTAATCCATATCCTTTTTCAAGGTGCATCCACACTAGTTTTAGTCTTCTAATATACTGGATATTATTTTTTATTGTAAAAGTAGACAAATGAATTTTTAAACAGGTACACAAATTATAAATTATATTTAAAAAATACATTAATAAAAACAGACATTGAGTTTCAAAGAAAACCAAAGATTTCTAATCCAATTTTAAAAACATGATTAAAGAGTTTGTTGATGCATAAATAAATATATCATAGCTTTTACATGTTCAAGTACAGTTTTCATTGCTCAATAAATCAAGAAAGAATTACATTCAAAAAATACTTATGGACTACAACTTAAAAATGTTGGGTAACTTAATGAGTGTTGGTTTGAATAAAGAAGAAAGTCGAACCCTTAAGGAGAGAAACATAGGTTGAAGAAACTATATATATATATATATATCACTAACTGTTATATAGCCCTATGGAGAGAAACATAGGTTGAAGAAACACGAAAAAAAAACCATCTAGTTTAGCAGACCTATGATAAGTATTCAAAATGACCACGATCTTCTTTAATAGAGAAATGAATCAGATGATTAAATTATAGGTGTACAAACATATTATGTGTGAGAAACTGTGGCAGTCATCTGCAATACAGTAGACTCTCGATTTATTGGGGGCAGATCAACCGGTTTGCAGCTTTATCTATAAACACAATGAATGTATGCACTGAAAAGTAACTGCAATTAGTACAACCCTCAGAGAGAAAACAAATGAATAAAGGATTTCTTTCAATAATTCATTAAGTATATATAATGTATATACAGGAAAAAGGGATGTTTTGTATTATCCGTGATTTGTATTATGCATGCTTCCTCTCCCCTCAATTACCCCAGAAAATTGAGAGTCTAATGTAGTTGGTTCTAGCTAGATTATTTTGTCTTTGATATATTTCCATAAAAAGTAGTTTGAGTGTGTAAAATCAGGAGATCTCACATTCATAGCACTCATCCTGTATAACCAATCTATCTATACTGAAACATGTGTTTGGTGTGTGGTTCGGTTGTAATAAGCTAGGTTTATAGATTGAAGTCGGACCCGCCCAATCATTTCCGCGGTATTATGACTATGCAGAGGTAAAGTAATAAATTTTGTTTTAAATGTAAGATGAAAATGTTTTACAAACTATATTTAATTAAATTAAAAGATATGTTTTATTTTAAAAGCTTCAGTTAAGTTGGCATTCATCATAATCATCAACATCAAGTGTTTTCAGCCTCAAGCTGGGTCAGTTTAGTATAATGACTTCATCTTCCTTTATCCTTCCACCATTTTTCATCCTTGAATCACTTCAATTTTTCTCCTCTCACTTGCACACATTCTTTTATCAGCTCCTCCAATAATATATTTCTTGGTCACCCTTGCAGTCTTTTTGCTACATACTTCATCTCCATAATACTCTTTTACATCCTCATTATATGACCATACCATTTCAGTCTTGTTTCCTTTACTATTGCAAGCACTCCCTGTACCCCCCACTCTTCCCCAGATTACTTCATTCCTGATCCTGCTTCTTCTCTTGGCAGCTAACAAGCTCCTCACAAGTTTAATTACCTTGGCCTACCCTTTCTTAGCTTCTCTTATATACAATGGCCATGTTTCTGCTGTATATGTGACAATGTGTACAAAGTACACCCAATACAGCACTTCTATTCTCCTTAGGTCTCTTACACACCTAGAGAACAACTCCCCCTGCTGCCCTCTTCTTATTCAATCCTCTCCATTCCCACCTTTTGGCTCAATCACGCTTTCAGAATATTTTACACTCTGTACCTTTCACAGATCAACTTCTTACAACTTTAAAGGTGTGAAAGAGTGAAGTAATGGTAATGACAAGAGGAAAATGCGTAGTAAAACTAATACAGTATGGTCGGAAATAAATTATACTGGAATGGCACAATAGACAGTGACCTTTTCAAGCTGTAGATGCAGTGAAATAATCTCAGTAGGTTGTTAAAAACGATAAATTGTGTCGTTTGAGTGTTCACATAGCCTTCCAACGCAACGTGGAATTCATCGGAAAATAAAATCTTGGAGGGAAAATATTCATATTTATACAAATTTGCAAGAGTGCGAACACAGAACATATGCCTTTGGAACCTATTTGGCTCCCGTAACTTATGGCTGACCTGCTTATGATAAGAAAGGATCCTAATTCATGAACCAGTGTCTGAATAGACTATTCTCTTCATACCAAATTATTTCGAAATACACCAAAGACTTTTCTTTGGTACTAAGAGAATCTTATCAAGCACTATCCCAACATGTTCCATGTTTGTGGATGAGCGTTTTCTTCCGGAACAATATTTTCGTTGACAAAGAGGGTATCCAGTTTACCTATGGAACTGTTTAAAAAAAAAGTTCAAACACACGTTTCACAGTGAACGGCCAATCGTGGATGACCGAAAATAATGCTTCACAACAATTGCCTTCTCACCAATACTTAAATCTAACACGTCTCACTTTGCAATATGACCATTCCCTTCCAGCAGCAAGGTCACATTACAGCCTCGTTTTATTGCCTTTCTGCTTATATCTATGATGCACAGTCTTGCCAAATTTCGGTATACTTTATTCCCAGCCAGATTGTAGAATAGAGCTTTATATAATACAAATTGACTTTGAAGCTCTATTAACTAATGTTGGTATGTACTTAATTTTAATGTCGATAGGGGAACAAAATAATCCATAAGCCAATGATGCAAAGGTAACTTAAGACTGGTTTGGCCTGTAAACCAATCAAGCACTATTGTACATCATCCCGAATTTGATGGTCCATGCCGTGCAAGAGAAACTATTAAACTATTTCTTACATGAATTCTTTGTTACCACCAGATGTTCTCCCAATTGTGAAACATAAATGATTATAAATGATTATGGGGGAAGGGGGNGGGGGAGGGAGGAGAAATCCATTTTCATTTTGCTGGGGGATGTACAAAATTTATTTTTAAATATTATTTGGAATCACTTGTTCGTTTAGTATTTGACTCAAAAGGGTATGTTAAGTTTTTGTCTTGCTGATGAACAGTGTATATGGATGAATACATTTTGAGTAATTGTATAAAATGATAGCATTCGTTTAGATGTTGGAAATTTTAAGGAGTAATTTGCTTAACTGGAACTGTATTTTGTTCATTACTTTCAATATTTGAACATTCGAGACATATAATCCACTACTATGTTTTAATATTGAGAATTGTATATCTAATTGTTTGAAAATAAATGCATTTTAAAATCTGAGAATTAATTGAAGAACCTTATTTAGATTATTGAATAATCGATTTCAAAAATGGCATGAATATATTATACAGTATAAACATTATTGTAAACGTAAATTAAGTGTGGCCTGAATATATGATTATGATGATGATGATGATGATGATGAAGTTATTTGAATGCAAACAATGACTGAACAAGACTTATGATCAGATGGAACCCACCTTTGGATATAATCAATAGATTCATTGGCTGGCGTCTTCATAACAGAATTTTCTGTCAACAACTGTTTTTTATGAGACCATCCTGGGACCTAGAGATGAAAATAAAGTAGAAAGCTATTGGAATTAATTATCTACCATTTTATAATTTTCAACTAATGTTTAAAATATATTTACATTAATCTTATTTTTAAAGTCATCTTTTTCAACTATGTACACATTTATTGTCTTACTATTATTTGTATATTGTGAAAAACATGCTTAATTGCTATCAATAATTAACTTTAACATAGACAATTACTCAGAACATTACATACAAAATCAAGGCTTGCTAAAATTATGGCCATAAAATTGTGTACTAGTTATACAGTAGTGGGCTAGGGGCGAGGAAGGTTGAATTTAGAGTATGTGTATCCACATTTGTGTGGAGAGAGAGAGTGGGAAACCGTTTAGAAAAAACCAACCTCAGTACACCCAACCACAATCAGGCCATGATCTCCCCATCATCGGCGCTCTAGTCTATTAGGAGAGTAGCACCGTAGACCATGCGGCTATTGAAGCTGGTCGGAAAATGGATATTGTATTGACAATGGCTCTAATTATTTTGCATAGATATAATAAATATCATAAAAAGGGGGTCTTAAAACTGAAGCATGAATACTTAACCTGATATTTTGTACACACTTTCCAAATGCATACTAATAAATCATCAGAAGGATATTTGTAAAACTTTACTATTTTGAATTTTGATAAAATCTTGCAAATATTAAAACTGTATCCAGTGGTGTATCATCCGGGCAAACAATGTTGGAAGCATTTGCACAGAAGATTGTTTTTGTAAAAACAAAAAAATCCTAATAACAATAATTTACTCAGTTGGTAGTGTGTCTGTCTATTGAGCTAAGGGTGCCAGAACCAATTCCTGCCATGGCTGAAAAAGTTATTATTAGTGAAATGTGGTCTTCCCCTTTCACAGTGATGAATTAACAGCAGGGGTCTGGATGTTGTGTCTGTTATAGATTTAAGTTATTCTCTAAGTCATGGGCTGATATAGTTAGTTGGTTCATAAAGTGCACATTATATACCTCAGATAAATGAAAAAAAAACCTATCATTTAATTTAAATCTAGCATTTGAATATAAATGTCCATAACAGTGCAAAAGAATGGCATCAGTCATACTAGTTAAAACAAGCCTGCATAAGCAATCAAGCTTTGATCAGTGTAGATCTTAGGTGGTGTGGTCATAGTGTTAGAAGGGATAAGAAGGGAAGTTGTAACCATTAATATAGCCGATGAAGGCATTCAATTATCAACTTTCCCATGATCCAAATCCATACAAGAGATACTAAACTCATAAATGGACGAATTTAGATGAAGGAATGTGTTTCTTAAGTATGTTTTAGTAACAAATGTGTTATTGTAGTATGTGGTTTAAATTAAAGTAAATTAAAGTACTGAATTTTTGATAGCAAAATAATCCAATGTGATGGCTGAAAGAAAGGTCTAAGCCTCTGGACTCGCATTGCCCTAGGTTGTCATTGATCGACTGGTCAAGGTTAGAATCCTAGTTGAGTACAAGGAGTCATTTTAGACTAAGTGATTTTCATCTGGTTTTTTCATCCTCTCTCAATGCTAAGTATAAGACATTTCCTCTAAGTTCTTCTTCATATCCCTACTCTAAGTTTAAGTTGTCAATAATTATTAGTGTATGTGTATAATCCAAACAGGTAGTAAGATAATGTGGAAAAAAAATCCTTTTTCTTAGTGTAAAGTAAAAAATAAGCAAATAATGTGCACACCTTTTAAAAATGTAAGAATAAATTTATTTATCAAAAGGAGTAGTTTTCCTGAATCATGTGTATAATCTTATAATGGTTGAAGGAGCTTGAAAGTTATATGTTAAGCTTAAGTAGCAGTGGTGTTTTTTTTAAATTGAAAATTTGTCTTTTATTAACTAAATAAAAAACTACTGCATATCTAACATGGAAATTTTGGTATTGTAAAGGCTAATCAAATTAAGTAAACAAAGTCCAAATATGACTAAGCACTTGCCTGGTGAATAGACGCTGATATGCGCAATTGTTGCAAAAGATTTTGAAGGCGCAACCGGTTAGCAGGAATTTGAGAAGGCACAGAGTTGTCCATATCACTTTCACACAGAAATACTCGTAATTGAAGATATTTCCACCCAGGGAGCTGCAATTGACCAAAAAAAGTTGTCAGGGAAATAAAAGATTAAACAAATACAACCCTAAGGACTTAACGAAAGATTAATTAATCTGTTAACCTATGTTTATGCAAAATAACTATTTGTAATAAAACTGAAAATATATATTTTTAAGACTAATCTCAACCTTGAACAATTTTTATTGCTTGTTTTATTCAAATTCTTGTTTGTATGTAAGCATCTAAAATAAACTCTTGTAATTTTTATGTTTGTTAGAAAATTTTAATGAAACTTGGCTCACATGTAGACTGCAATGAAATACCTAATCTTTGTAAAATGATTTATTTAATTTTCACTATACTATTATTTTTGTCTTCAATTCCATCTAGGCATTTAAGGGAGTTGAAAATTTTAAATAGGGAAATTTATTAGGTATTTTGGCTGTCTTTTTTTTTCCACTTATAATAACCAAAACTTTAAGGAAAAAAACTATGGATAATTACAATGTTTACATTCATAATAGTTTAGTTTACATTTGATTATAGAAACTCACCATTTTCAAGATACAAGCAAGTTGTAACATGAAAAGACTTGTAGTGTCAAACGGATCATTATCATCTGGTTGGAACAAATTGATGGGCCAAACATCAATATACTCTATGCTTGAGGATCTAAAAAACAAGACATATATTAAAAGAAGTGTTGAATTTAGTTAAAAATTTACAAACTGAATAAAAAAAAGTATTGTAGATTGTTTCACAAAAAAAAAGTTAATAAGAAAAATTTGTGTCAATTAATTATGTGAATTTAGTTTTTATTTTGCACCACATATTACTTACTACCCATTCGGGTTGTACACTTAAGTGCTAATTATGCTAATGGATTAGGGATGAGAATTTAGAGAAAAAATCAACATTTGCGTGAATAAGAAGTGGGAAGCCATTTATGAAAAACCATCCTCAGTGCACCCGACCGGGGATCAAACCACAATCTCCCAGTCTTTGAAAATTTAGTTTACTGCAAGAATAGCACTTCAGTTGAGATGACTGTGTGAAAACCGTCACACATTTTTCTTCGCATCTTGACTGGATTAGCATGGCCACTCTTTTTTATGATCATTCAAAAATTTTAATTCACTGCACTGATAGGCAGGTTCTATCGAGTCAGCATAAAAAATAAGTGACCAGCACCTCCTGCTAACACATTTGAGTAAAGATTCAGTCTATATTGAATGTAGACGCTAAATCACACTCTGTATAATCAAGGTGCAGTTCCATACTCGCAAATGAATGTAAATAATAGACACAAACTGATTAATTATATTTTGAACCTCTAAAATGATATTCTTAGCAAAAAACCAATATATATTTATTTCCACATCTTAGTAACCAATTGGATTGCACACATACATTAATTACACTAATGGAATAGGGATGAGAACGGTATAATTTTAAAGAAAATATACCTACATAATTATTTTTGGAAAAGTTTATATAATATAACTTTGATCCATAAGTCCATTCAAGTATATATGAATTTGATGAATTCCTTTTAAGAGTTAAATTCTTTATAATAAAAGAAGCTACAAATTTAAATGAACAAACATTATGTTCTGTTTTCAAGATAGGTGATACTTTCAAATGAGGATATATATATATGCTATGCAAATAGCTTTGAAAACACATTTTCCTATTTTGTTTTCTAAGAAATAATCATTGATAATGATTTGAAAAGAGTCAAAATATAATATAAAAAATTACATTTATTTGAAAGATTTCTGATAAAAAAATAAGATTAATAAACACTAAAACAATATGAATTAACTTCTGTTAGTTGATTGTCATCGGTATTAGTATATTATAATAGGTATCTATGGATATGAATATATTTGTGTCAATATTTTTGTATTAATTTCTCTCTATCTTTATTTGAGGTATTTAACGTACACTTTCTTATATCAGCACATGACATATAAACTATCTTAAATCTAGAACAGACATAACATCTAGCTCATGGCAGTTAATTCATCGCTGTGAAAGTGGAGACCCCCATTTCACCAATGAAAATTTTTTCGCCCATGGGCAGGAATCGATTCTGGGACTCCTTTACCAGTAGACAGCCACACCACCAACTAAGCTAAGGCGTCGGACATTTGTATTAAAAGAAAAACTTAACTTTTAGGTCATCATACTTATTTTAGACTACATAAATTGGTGTAGACAAATTTTGGAATTGATAATTTATAAATTAGTTACATTTCTGGAGAATGTTCTAATAATCTTTGTGTTAAGGTACCTTAAAACGCCAAATTGTAGCTTTCTGGAAAAATATATTTTCTTGTTTGAGCCTTTAAGTCAAGTACTATTAAATTTTACGTTGAATTAAATGATTTTTAAGTCAATGTGTTAAGTTTTCATCCTATATCTTAGGATAGAATATATTTAAATAATAGGCTATAATAGGCTTAGTAATTTAGGAACAAGAATACAAAAATAATGAAATAAGAGTTATTGTCCTCACACTAGTTTATCATAGAAAAAAAACAACTAATTTTTGAATGAGCGCTATATATAACACAAATAGGTGCATGGAGTACTTTATACCTCATTCAGCTTTCACATAACATAAGTTACTTACTTATATCAATGAAATAATTTGTTTTAAGAGTTAATTTAAACACAATTTAATAGATAAAATAAAATTATATATAAGATTATTTGTGTGTTAGTAAAGAGAAAATGCTGTAATATATAACAATGAATGTTTTTTCTAAAAGGGATATACTTTCAGATTATTAAAAAAAAAACGGTTTACGTTATTATTTTGCTAATTGATACTAACAAAAATACAATTTGAATACAAAATACAAACACAATTCAATTATAAAAAGGAAAAAAATTATCCAAAACTAGGTCTTAATCTAAAAATTCCTTCAATATTTTACTAACTTCTGAGGGAGAAACCATCCAAATCAGGTTTTTTTATGAGTGCAGTATGTACACTTTCTAAAACCAATTTATACTATCAGCACTCAACTTATTAACTCTATATCTAAGACATACAAAAAAATCAGAACTCAATCTGTAAATTCACCAATGATAACGTTACGGTCCTGCCAGGAATCAAACCTTGCTTCAAGAGATGAACAAATAGCTTGAGATGCAACTAATAATTCAGACTTTTGTTAGACTAAACAACGGCATAATTGTTCAAAAACTATTTAAAAACTATTTGATAAATAACTCACTATTCAAGTGGGCATGCGGATTTCTCCACAATGAGTTTATTTAAAAAAAGGTTCAGTTTGCAGATACATAATTAAATTCAGCGAATTCCAACTACAAAAGCAGACTGTAAAGGTCACATTGAATGGGGAAAAAGATAGTAACACATTCCTCATGCACCTGACAGTGTTAATACACTAACAAATATAAAATTGTGATACTTCATTACTCAGCAATCCTGATAAAAAGTTATATCCAAATATTTACTTTTTTTAATGTTATTTCAGGTCTTTTAAACATAAATACACATTAACTGTAAGGCCCTTCTACTTATAGTGAAGTTTAAACAAATCATAGCGAGTCTATCTTCCCTTAATGGCTCAGGTTAGGATCTGAAATGGATACACAAAATTGTGTGAAGCTGATTCATTATATTTTGTGACAGTAGTATATAGAGATGGGCAGAGCAGCTCATTGTTAGGAATGTAAGCGATTGCCTTCACTAAAATAAGCCATTATTTTAATTAGTTCAGTCATTCTTGGACTAGAACCTGTAGCTCATTGTTTACGACTGATTGAAATTCAGCCTGTAGTTCATCATTCAAAATCAACCGGCCTCAGCCTGTAATTCATCGTTTGCGACTGACCAAACTTCAGCCTGTAATTCATTGTTGCGACTGACCAAACTTCAGCCTGTAATTCATTGTTGCGACTGACCGAACTTCAGCCTGTAATTCATTGTTTGCGACTGACCGAACTTCAGCCTGTAGGCCATTGTTTGCGACCGAATAAACTTCAATCTGTAGTTAATCATTTGTGATCCATCATTCACAAGTATACAGCTTACAGTTTAATGGAGCCACACCGTGTCAATAAGTTATTCTACTCACATCAAAAGTTAGATAGTTAAGGGCCTGCCTTCAAGGAGGAAATTTTAAATTTTATTTACTTCTTTAAAGTAGCACTTAATTTGTTTTGAGTAATTTTTTCTAAGCATCACATATTACTACCCGATTGGGTTATACACTTATGTACGTACTAATTACACTAATGGTTTTAAGTATTAGGAAGGTTATATTTAGATGAAGTGTACCTGCACTAGTGTGGAGGGAGAGTGAAAAATCATTTAGGAAAAACCACTCTCGGTATAACAGACGATCGAGATTTGAACCTCAATATCTCCATCATCGGCAGTTTAGTCTACTGCAAGAGTAGCATGCTAGGCCATGTGACCACCAAAGCGAGTTTGAGTAATTCATCGTCTTCATCAACTGTTTCCAGCCAATGGCCAGCTCCGTTTAGTAAAATGCTTCCATCTTTCTATATCCTTCCAAGATTCTTCTTTCGTTAATTATTTACATTTTATTCCCCTCACTTGAACACATTATCTGCTACTCCCATCTCTTTCTTGAACTCCTTTGTGGTATTTTTCCTGCATACTTTATCTCCAAAATTTTCTTTGGCATCCTCTCTTTTTCCATCATCATTACATGCCGATACCATCTCAATCTTGGTTTTTATATTATCTCATGTACTCTCTGTGCCCCCACTCTTTACTGGATAGCTTCATTCCTAATCTCGTTTCTGCACGTGACAGCTAACATGTGCCTCACAAACTTCATTTCCATGGCCTCCACTTTCGTAATCTCTCTTACATTCAATGTCCATGTTTCTGCTGCATATGTGACAATGGGTACAAAGTACACCCTGTACAACACTTCCTCACATTTCAAGGGCATTTACATGCTTAGAGTTTGTGATATTTTGTGTCCTGACCAGACAAAGGATTTTGAGACTGTAGGTTTGTCCCGAAAAACAATTACTACTAGCATTGTGTCATCACAGTTACTCCTTTTCATAGCAGGTTTCTTACAAACCTAATGAACAACTATCCCTGCTGTTCTCTTCTCATTAAATTATCTCTATTTCCCCCTTTCACATCAATCACCAATCACGCTTCCAAGATATTTTATATTCTGTACTTTTCTCAGCTCTTCTCCAACCAACTTTATATAGCCTTACTAGACCTTACCCTCTTATTCCTTGTCATTACCATCACTTCACACTTTGCCATGTTAAATTTCATTCCACACTCTTTCACTTCCTCATTCCATCCTTGTAGTTGTTCCTGTTCTTCCTCTTCCTTCTCCCTCATACCATCAAGTCATCAACAAAAATCATGGCTTTCACTCTTTCCTTCCTAAGTTTTCCTGCCACTTTGTTCATTACCATTTCCTTTACCATTATAAACAGTAATGGTGAAAGGGCACTTCCCTTCTTCACTCCAATTTTTATTTGGAACCACTCCATCCTTCACTCTCCGTCATAGCACAACTCCTGTTTTCCTCATACATGCTTTTCATGAGTTATTCTTTGAGAAATTACATTGTTTATTTATTATTAGGTATAGCAAAATAAAAAATACATATGAATTGGTTTAGTAGCTATTTGTTTTAACACTTTCACTGCTAAAAGAAAATACATGTCCCATACCAGAAATTCTGCCCATTTTTAACATGTTTTGTGATTTTACTTATAATAAAGTAAATGTGATATAATAATACTTATATCCTTTTTATATATAGATGAGTGATATATGACAAAAAAAAATTAGTAAAAATGAAATTGTCTGTTTAGAAAAAAGAAATTGAACCAATATATATTTTTTATAATAAACACAGTGTAATTGATAAAGTGTGTCAGTAAAGGCTAAAGTTAATATTAAACATGACTAAAACAAACACATAATGTTATTTCCAAACAATTTATTTTTATGAAACAATTCAATACAGGGTGCAACACACAAACCAACTTAGTTCATATTGCACTGAAATCTTGTGTCTACCCTACCAGCTTTTCCAGTTTATTTTTTGCCCTTTGCTGAACACACAAGAATAAATGTGTAAACATAAATAAAATGCAATAAAAATATAGGAAACGTATATTTTGTATACAATATTAAAAAGATAAAAACAGTATAAATAAGTAAAAAACACTGCCACAGAATACATGAAAAGGCTAAGAAATATTCAAAAAAATTTATGTAAAAACAGTCAAAGTATAATGATGAAAAATAATAACCTACAAAAGAAGTGTGAAGGAATAATAATAAGTAATGATGCTAAAACAACCAGTGCTTATATAATAAATATAAAGCTCAAATAAAATAATAGTCACAGATAACAACACAAACTTGTCTCAAAAAGTGTCACTATAACCAGACTCGATGACAGCTGTAGAGCTCGAATGTTGCTGTTGAAATGACGAATTCATGTGTGATCTAGTGACAATTTTGGTACTAAATATTCATAAACAACCTTCAAACACTGCTAAAGACGTATTAAACCATCCAAATATATTTAAAACACATGAAAAAATGGAAGAAGTTTAATACATCTCCTGCATTCCTCGTGAGTTCTGCGAAGATGTTTAAATATGGCTCTAGCACGGAGAGTGTTAAATTAGTGATATTCTTGTGAAAATATTAATGTATTATTTTAAAAATAGCTATGATAAGATAATTATTAAAGCAAAAATCGCCATTTAAAATAAAATAAAACATGTACTTGATCACATAAATAATATTTCAAAATGAGCGTAGTTCAGTAGCAACAGCTGTTAGACTAGTGGTAGTTTTAGAATATTTGAGTATTGTAGAATAAAGCTAAGTGTATTTGCCTCTTGTAGCCTCTATACTAACAACCACCTATACCATTGAGAACAATGATGCTTATTGTTTGGAATTAGAGAAGGGTGGAGATGAGGAAGTATAATGAACAAAGGAACTATAAAACAATAAAATATCTCGTTTCTGTGAACAAGATCAGTCAAAGAATCTTGAATGGCTTGTGTTGTTTCATCTTGTAGTTCAATTCTAACTAATTCACATCGAGGAGGTGATTTAGTATGACTTGTTCAGCCAGTGGAAACGTTCAATATAAGCTATTTGTTCACAAAAGACACATCTTTAGTAGTATGGCATGAATTTAATTTAAGTAAATTTATTTTTAACCATACATTTTACTTTAAAATAGCAGAACTACTATTTAATTACTATGGTTAATTACAGGGCTGTGAAGTCGATAGGCTAAACCTACAACTCCGACTATGACTCCTCTATATTTGTTTGACTCTGACTCTTTTATTAATGGCAAATTTATATTAATAATAATAATAGTTATTATTATTTTTGGAGTATGCTCATGACAAACATTAAAAAATAGATGCTATCACCATGTGTGGAGAATTAAAATAAATGTTTAGACTGTGTAGCTCCAGTCGAAACATTTATATATTAATTCGCAATAAAAAATGTATCATGGTAAAATCATTTCACTACAATAAAATTATAATTTATTAATAAACATTAAAATGCTAAGTACTAATACAAGACATCTCATCACCAACATGTGGATCATAAGATAGTTCATGGTTCAATTGAACTTAAATTTATTTGATTACAATTTATGGATAAGTAAATTTCCTAAATTCCTATGAGAGTAAATATGCATTAATATATATATTTAATTAAAACTAATAATAATCACAATTGAAAATTATCCAATTCTGAATGTTATCTTTTTGTTTGTATGCCATCAAAGTTTTGATAGTAAAGATTTGTGATATTAAGATCAATCCTTGAATATGTCTATACCAGTAAGAATTAAGTTTGACACTACTCTACTCAGAATCAGACTCTCTGACTCCACAGCCCTGGTTAATTATGTTCTAATGATAATACTAATTAAAATTAATTTGCCATTGTGATTTTTGTTTAGATTGTGGAAATGGTGACACATACAAATATTATAGTACTGTACTAATTAAACTTACTTTGCCATCATGGTTTTGTTTAGATTGTGGAAATGGCGACACACACAAATATTCTTCCTCATTTTCAGTGTGTCTGCTATCATTCCAACAAATTGAGATCCATCAAAATTCTTCTCATGGTTTGGAGAGCGCAGGAAAAACAAATGTTTGTTATCACAAGTGCGCAAGTTTTTGAATATTGATGTTTTGTACTGAGAATCATCACTAAAAATTGATTTAAAAAAATAGATTAAATTTATTAAAATAAAGTTAAAACATTAAGAAGAAAGAAAAACTAATCTTTAACATGCTATGCATTAAAAAATTGTGCTCTGTACAAGTTGTCCTAACACTTGAGGTATAATTGTGTAACACATAAAGCTATGTGAGACAATTCTTATGAGTTGTAATTGCCCTGCTATAGTTTTGATTGTAGGCCAATGACTAAATACCCAATAATTACATTAATTTTTGAAGCATGTTTGATTAAACTGTTTGAGAAGTGTTAAAATGTATCATTTTATGCCTATAAAATCCATTATATATTTTGGAAAAGCTTACTTGGGTGGGTGTTAGAAAAAAGACTGCCTAGGCTTAGAAGGGATCAATTACCTCAAATAAGTAAGCTAAGTAAATATTTGGGTATATTTAGAAAATTGGAACCAATCTTCAAATTTGACTAAAGCAGAAATACACACAATATTGGGAAAGAATATTTTCTCAATGAAAATTAATATTAGTTTGGATAAATTCAATAAAGTGATATAGGACATTATATTTATGGCTTAAAATGGGTTTTTTATGCCCTATTTGGTACATTTTTATGTATGCTAGATATATTTTAGAATTTTTTATACCTTATGAGGAAAAGATAAATAGTTAAATTTTTTGCTGTTTTTCTAACAAAAATACTCTAAACATCTTACAAAGAGAGTGACCAGGACTTTTATGATTCCTACTGGTAAGTATGAGTTCAAATTCAGGCCAGCTGTACCAGGGATGGTTTTTTTAAGATGGTTTCCTAACCTCCTCCCCATGAAAGTGTATGTTCATTTTTCCAAAATATACCTTTTTTATCTCTAGGTACCAATATTTATTTTCAATTGTCTAAAAAAATCAAGCTAGCTACCTTTAAAACCACAAGATACATTTTAAACACACACATACACATATATATATATATATATATATAGTATAGTAATAATTTAGTCCCCCCCCCCAAGCTTAAAATGCTAGCAGTAAGAATTATTAATGCTGGGTGTACTTTTAAATATACTGACGAATGAGACAATAAATAATATCATAAGTGTATTTTTGTTATTGAAGGCTTTTGAAAGTTATACCAGCTAAAAAATTTCATATCATAAATTTGACAGTGTTAGACATGTTGGGGAAAACAAAGTGCTTCAAATATAGCCATCAAACATAGCACTCATGAACTCATCTATGGCAATTTGAATAAAGTAGATGTTTGTTAATTTATCTTAACATATTTAAGATTTGACTTGTGATGTAGAAAAATAAGGCACACACGTCTAAATGATCATAGAATTCAAAACCGAAAATAACTATAAATAGTATGATGCCCAAGTGATTGGAATGCTTATATATAAATTGTGTGAGAGGATAATAATGGCAGTGGATAGTTTATTACAGGTTTAGATTAAATTTGTCCACACTGCATCATTGAATACATTTTTTAAATCTTTATTTCAAAATGCCAAATAGGCAATCAGTATTTTTCAGCAAAGGCACTTATTTGGTCATGATAGAATTTCAAATTATTGGCAGTATATAAGGTTTTATTAAATCTATATTTTGTATATATATTTTCCATTGCATTTTAATACCTTATGGGTTGAATCTATACATTAATCATGATAATAAGAGTAGAAATGAGAAAGGTAGCCACACAAACACCAGTATAGGCTTGAACCATGTATAGCTCTATAAAGAAGCTTCATAAATATAATATTTAGAGGTATTGAGTAGGTTAGATTTCTTAATATAAATATTTAACGATACAAGAAAGTTATAGGTATTTTAATTTTAAATGCCCACCTAAAAGTGAAAATAACCTTCTATATATATTTTTTATTTTAGTTAGTGAAATGAAATGTTTTCTTAAAGATAAAAGATTTAAAAAATATATATTTTTTTTACTGTTCTCACAAAACTGATGCAATTTCAATAATATTGTCAGATAGCAAGTATAAGGTTGGTCCGCATGAGTCTAGCCTGAATGGATAGTGAGGGGAGTGACCAAAAATTCAAATGTGTTTCTTAACTAGTTTATATGTAAATATGTGTATTTTAACTAAAATAGTTTCCTGAGCATAATAGTGTTATGAATAAAATATTAAGGTTTTTTCAGTGATGCAGCTTCTAAAAATATATCGATTAATAAAGAAATGAAACCATACAGTAAAAATACTTTATGAGGATAACTCAGAAAATAATATTTCCTAGGCTTTAACATTGTATATATTTATGGAAATTAAATTTTATTTTGTGGAGACACTGATGCTAATACGTATCGCCAGCTAAGTGCATGCATGGTAAAGTGTATTATGTTAAAAAAAAATCAATGGCAGATTGCATGGTATTCATGTATGGAGGGGAATGTTCCCCTAAAAAAAAATGTGTGTGTACAATTGATGGAAATTTAAGATAATTTGTAATAGTTGTTTAGAATGTGAGAAATTGTAGCAAACAATTTTAAGGTGGAGAATTGAGCATTCATGATGAAAATCCCAACAGGAGCCCAAAAAATGTATAATGGGTTTAGAATATCATTTTTTAAACCAATGGGGAAGCATAAGAGAATTTGCTCTTGGAGTGAGAATGTTGTATGCAACAATGCACATCATCTTTTATGAAGAGCTTGCATTCCACCAAGTTTGTGGTGAATGTATCCAAAAAGGTTTGACTAACAAACAAAAGAGTCAGTATTTTAGAGTTTTTCTGTCACTTCTTCAATGATATAAAGCAGAAAAAAAATGTTTTCTTGGAATTCATAGTGAATGGTGATGATTCTCCAGAACTACTTAAATTAACAATCAGAAATGTATTGGAAGCAGATGGGGGTTCTTTGTAAATCAATAAATGTCAAATGAGCCAAGCCGTAGAAAAATATGATGGAATATTTGTTCTGGTGTTCAAAACAAACTATTCACCTTTAATTAATGACAAGGTCTGACACTTTATATCATTCAATAGCATGTCTGTCTACTGAGCTAAGGGACCAGGATTTGATTCTCGGCATGGTCAAAAAATGTATCATTGGTGAACTGTAGGTTTCCCCTTTCTTTCACAGTGATGACTTAATGGTCAGGGGCTGGATGTTGTGTTTGTTATAGATTTAAGTTAGTTAATGAGTCTCGTGAATATATAATCAATATATTAAGAAAGTGTACGTTAAATACCTCAAATAAATAATAACAAGTGTAATGACAATAATTATAACCCATATTGTGACACAATTTGATTAGAGGGAAACGTTACTTGATAGAAGAAGAAAATAAATGGATATATTTCCTTAAGAGTGATCATTCAACAAGAAATTGTATAACCTGACATAGCAAACATCACATATGGGATATGCTGCAGTAATTACACAGAAAAATTCTTAAGCAGTCTACTACAATCTTAACCTAGCACCACTTTAATATAATTTATTTGTGATACTAAAAAAGCACTTGTGAGGATGACGATTAGACTATGATAATGAGGTGAAAGATGCTATCATAACTGGTTGCATAGTTATAGACCTGAATTTTACATTGAAAGAATGTTTAAACTCAACCCATGGACAGAAAAATTGGTTCAAAAATCCAGGAGCTTATGTTGAAATTTGAGAATTAGTTTTAGTAAGGTATTAAAAAATTATTATTTATTTTATGTAATAGATTATAAATTATTTTATATTACTTAAAGAAACTTAAGTTTCTGACAATTTCTACTATATTAGAAAATCATAACTCACTTTTGAAAAAAGTCTATAGGAACCTCATCATCAAAGAAGCCCAAAACAATAGTATTTGGCTTCATAGCTCCAAGGCCAGATAATCTGATCAAATGTTGCAGCCCTTCTCTAACTGATTGAGAAACTGTTAATTCCACAAATGCTTTCACCTGAGGAAACAAAAAATATTCATACAAATTTTCATATACTTATGTTACCATTAAGTCTATTTCAAAAATTTCTTGACTAATAAGAATGTATATTAGATAAAAAAAAGCATAACTTTCTAAGATTGAATAAATTAAAATCCATATATTTACCCTCCCTATCTGAGGAAGGGGTATCAGATAGTGAAGAAGGAAAAGAGGATAAGGATATGGAAGCTCGGCCATGATGAGGAGAGAATGAACTTTCAAGCAAGAGTAAAAGGAGCACTAATAAAGGACGACAAAGAAGGAAGAAAACAGGAGTGGCAAAGCTTGAAAAAGTGCATGGTGGAAGCGGCAGAGGAAATATGTAGAAAAAAGAAAAGTTGGAAGGAAACTCAATGGTGGAACAAAAGGTTAAAGGAAGCAGTGAATGCTAATAACAAAGCTCTTAGAGAATGGTTCACAAAAAGAACAAGAGAGACGGAGGATAAATATAGGGAGAAGAAGAGAAATGCAAAGAAGATAGTAAGAGAAGGGAGAAAAATATGGATGTAAGAGTGGAAAAATGTGCTACAAAGTGATGTGGAAGGGAGCAAGAAAATAATGTATAATTAAGTGAGCCAAAGAAGGAGGGAAAATAGGAAAGAGGTCCGAATGATGGATGAAAACAGAAGGATAATGGAGAGAGATGAGGAGGTAAATAAGCTGTGAAAATCATATTTTAAGCGATTGTTGAACCCTAAGGGGGAAGGATTGGTATGGAAGAAGAAGAAGAGAAGGAAATGGACGGAGAGATGGAGGAGGGAGTAGCGGACCTAATCTGAAAGGAGATAGAAGAGGCCTTGAAACGGATGAGGAAGGAAAAGGCACCGGGAGTGGACAAACTCAAGGTGGAAATGATAATGGAAGCATGAGAAATGCGTGTACAGTGGTGGTATAGAGTAGTAAGGGCAATGGCGAGGGAGAAGAAAATACCAGAGTATTGGACAAAAGGTATTATATTACCAATATTCAAGAAAGGTGATAGGAAGAGGTGTGAACATTATAGAGGCATAACACAGATGTGTCAATGCACGAAAATGTACTAAAAGAACTTCTAAACGAGGGACTAAATAGTGGTGTTTTTTTATTCATATTGTTAAATCACAAGTCTCTGTTACAGAATTGACATTTTTAGAGTATGAGTCAATTTTATGGTAGAAATCAAATCTGTTCCCCACCTATTTAGCTAAGTTTTTATGAAAAGAAAAAAGACTACTATGTGTGGATACAATTTTGGTTATCCAAAACTGGAAAGTAGGCTCAAAGTTAAACCTATATTGATTGTTAAGTATTGTTTTATTATTCTGTTGTATTTTTAAAAATGATTGCAATTTAACTAAGTGGCTAGAAATTAGTTATATCTTAAGGCTACATTTTTGTACACATTTTATATGAGAATTATCTTCATACAACATATACATGTATTATTTGTTACAAGTATATTACCTTCAGATGGTCGATCAGTGTAAGCCAATGTGTGTATTCATCTAATGTTGGGTCAATCACAAAATCACTCATGTTTCCAACTTTTACATGACCAAGTATATATAAACCACTTTTCTTCAAATCATTGACAAACTGGATTAGTGGGCAACAAGAACGAGGGTTTCCAACCATCAATAAAATCTGAGGTCGCCAGAACTTTACATGGTCTTTCCGAGAGTCTAGAAGAAGCAAATATTTACGAACCTACAAAAATAATACAATGTTACACTCAAAGAAAATGTACTAGTACACACTGCCTTATATAGAGCAGTGACCTATATCTGATATAAGATAAAATAGAGAATTAATTTAAAAAAATCACTAATCCGCTTGAGACAGCAAAACAACATCATTTATTAGCTTAGCTTGTACTAAAACTATTTATTAAGAAAATTGTACTTGTATACATTCAAAAGGTTTTTATAATGAGAAGGCAGAGCTTACTATGTTAGTATTATTATTATTAGCACCGCGTCTTACTACCCGTTTGGGTTATACGCACTTACGCAAATGTGTAATGGTAGGGTGATTGTGAGATGAAATGGAGGACCTACAGTTTAACCACTGTGGAGGCCTGGTATTCCACACATTCACAAGTTGTTATTAATACACGTCTTGTCAGATGGTGGAGGCCTAACATTCCACTACTTTGTTATTAATAACAGCAATCTAGTTTAAAGTGTCTTACAGGAATAACATTCCAAGACATTTCAATTAAATCACTGGTCATAATAACATTCTAGGAAATGTCAACTTAATCACTGGTTATATCCCCTATTTGTATTAAAAAATAAAAAGGCTGGGTTAATCATGAATAAATAAGTTTTCAGAAGAAAAATAAACGGTTCTAGTAAAACTAAAAATATAATATTAAATGCCTTAAAATAGTATAATGACTCAACATAAACTGGTTTTGCTAATATAATATCAATATACCCTCCATGTTCATAAGTTGCGCTATATAATAAGGCAGTGTGTAACTGAAAAGAACAGAGAATAACCACCTTATCTTGATTTATTAAATTATGGAGCAGCTTGAAGGGCAAACTAAACAAACCAAAATTTCAATGGTAACTAAGTTTATTATTAAGGTTAAGCAGTTAGACCTTTGTACAAAGAGAATCTCTAATAAACAATTTACATATAAATACTATTGTAGTAAATAATTGGCATATTTATAACGGTAAATACAAAGTAAATGTAAAACTTCTAAGTTTCCCATGTTTCCTGACAAGCTTTTTCTATTTTTAATGACTTAAACATTTTAGAGTTTACTTTGGTTATTTTTTTTTAGCACTGTGTCTTACTACCCATCCGGGTTATTCAATGGTTAGTGATGATTTGTCCGTTTACTACACAGGTCACAAAAATGCAAGCAGCTACCAACATCTAAATATTATTTAGTTCCTTTTAAAGTATTAAATGTTTTATGCATTATTTGTGGCACCATGTAAATGAGTTGTAAAAAACAAACCCCATTGAGCGAATGTAGGCAGGCATAACATTTCTTGCAAATTAAAGTAAGCTGATCTCTCATCTTTAAGATTTTCATCAATAATCACACCAAGGTTTTTAGTCATTGTTGTCAGTTGTACTGTGGTTACTCCTAAACGTATTCACTAAACAAGGCACACACTGGTGGCACGATTATGGTGATGCAACCATAAACATAATCAATTGCGCTCTTTTCGAACAATCCTTGTGAAGAATCTATTTTCAAAGTCAAGGCTACTTAATTTTAAATCTATAATGAAAATGATAGCAAATAGAATGATTTCTACATATTTTGCTTATAAATAAGAAATAAAATTAGAAGTGGCCTCTTTCTGGGTGCTTTACAAAAACAATATTAGTATATTAAGTATTTATTAATATTATTAATTTAAAGCTTAAGTTCCATTAATAGAACATTCATAGAAAATTTAAAATTTATTTTAAAGCTACACTAACTGCCATATTTAGTGACGAGATGTCTTTGGACTTGAAAGAATAAAAACCTCTTTGGATCTAGACAAAGATTACACGGTTCATGGTTTTGTTTTGTAATAATGCAAGAAATGCCATTGCGTTGTTTGAATGTAAAAATTCAACAGTAAAAGGTAAGTAGTTTCTTTGTAACCACTATCTAAATCCTAACAAATTTTGTGTTTGACCGACTTATTGTATTTTAATTTATTAATAACTAATTGGAGTACAGTTAACTAATTGTATTTTTAAGCCATTACAATAATACACCGCCATTTAAATTTATTGAAGTGGCAATCATGATTTAATAGTTGCGCCTTCTCTTGAGTGGTGGCAAATAAAAGGTTCAACTTTGCTCTCAAACTGCTCCTGCTTCTTTTAGTGAATAGGAATTTTGGCAAATCTTTCAAACTTGCGCTGGCGCAACTATTTGCTCCAGTTAGTGAATCCAGGTCCTGGAGCATAAATAAATTAATTTGTTGAAAGTTTGAATGTTTTTTAAATCAATAAGTATAGTCATATTAATCATACATAGGGACATCTAATTATTGCAAACTGTGTTTCATGATACATTTAAAAAATCTATTTCAATTGCCTTAAAACTTATTTCAAGTTTAAAGAAGTCATTAGTCCATGTTTATGAGTTCACAAAATAGGTATAGTTATGAGCCAAATTGAAGTTGTTTAAAGAATTCTTTATAATACTCATATTTTAAAACCAAATTCAAGTTTTCTAAGCAAAATTCCATTTGTTCATTAAAATGCATAATACATTAACAGAAATCCATGTTAATTTCAAGGATCATTTATTTTTGCCATTAAGTTGTAGTGGTCAAATATACACAGCCTTTACCATCAATGTCTATATACATAAATGATTAGTCAACATATAGAGGCAGTGGACTTGAAAAGAGCGATCATTTTTCAATTTAAAGAATATGCTATTTAGATGTGGCTATAACCGTTAATATACTAGCTTTGCTATTTAATAAAATCATTTATGTTTTGATAAAAGACTAAATAATCTATGTAATATGTGTAAGGCATACCTGATGAAAGATGAGAGCTTGAGAAATGGAGCCCCAATTTGCTGTTTTGGATGGTGAAAAGAGGTGGAGCAAAACAACCAGCAAAAGACACAATACAATACTGAATGAAGCATATATAATGTTAATCACAAACATCATAACCAGTGTTCCCAACAATCCAATGAAAGCTGTATGCCAAGTAAAATACTTGAATGAAGGCCTGAAAAGGAATACAGTAATTTGGATGTGATGAACAAAATATCACACTAAAAAAACCTATTGTAAAGTTAGTTTTATTTGTGTTATTAAATCCAACAATGTACTTGTTCTTGCCTATTATATGTATCTATAAACAAATTAATATATAGATGACTTAATAAAAATGTGTATACAAAATATATTCTGAAATGTCTTAAAATCATTCATTGTAAATTAATAAACTTAAAATAAGTTTGAAATCGTCAAAATTAAAGCTTCATATCATATGGTTTAGCAGTTGAATTCATTAAAGTAGATACAATCATAGCTCTCAACAGATCATATAATTCGGTGTATGTGTACATGTAGGTCCAGTAAATTTTTGAATTTGTGTATTGGACTTTTTAAGTTCCATTGTTGTTGTAGGTATTACAAAGTTTATCTATAAGAATATGAAACTTTTTTAAGGTGGTGGTATCAATTCCCTGGAATATTAATAAAACAGCACAAAAATTTCTGAATCCTAATGGGGAAATAAATTTAAATCATCATAATGTGGAAATTCAGCAACTCAGAGGCTAATTTTAGTGAGTGATATTGTCTATATTGTAACTATTTAAAGAGGATTAATTTACTATTATTTAACTATATTGGCAAAGTTAAAGTTTGATTTTGATAAATAGTATATACAATCATTTTTATGTATATTAGAGATTGATAGGACTTAAGTTGACTTCTGCTGCAATTGATCTGCTGCAATTGAAAAAAGCATTAAAAAAAAATACAAGACAGAATCGAGTTAAATTATGAAACACCGTTCATAAATATATAGCTAGTATGATATTACAGTAGAACCTTGATAGTCCGGCCCTAGATAGCCCAAATGTTTGTTAATCTGAACACACCTTAAGTAAAATAGGTCAAAATACATATGTATGAAATGAAGAAAACAGGAAGCAACGCTAGTTAAAATGAACATTTTAGCGAGCAAAGCATGTGAGCCCACTGCAACGTTTACACTTACATCGGGAGAAGAGTAACTGTGCTGTAACCTTGCTACTCCAGTTATTGTTTCTCAATCAGCCTGGCTCGGTCTACTACTGTGAGCGGTGTGATATTTCATGTTCCAACGTTCTAATTGTTTTCAATTGATCTGTGCATGTGTTGTGTATTCGTTAATATTTTTTACTATCAATTAGTGATTAGATTTTTTATAAAAATATTTAAAAGACTAATTTTGTGTCTTAATCCTCCACAATGGTTAAAAAAATATATTTAGAAAACAGTTATTGTACTGTACTTTATTATATTGTATATTTATCTTGGTTATAAAATAAAATACATACTTGCTAATCCGAATGAATGATAATCCGAACCACCTCCGGTCCCAATTAGTTTGGATTATCAAGGTTCTACTGTGATCCTAATTGCAAAATTAATTTAAACCCATAATATGAAACCCTAAATATTTTAGAGCAGTTTTGACTTATTTTTATTAAATAATAAAGAAAAATTTTTGTGTTTAATTAACAATTTAATATTTAAAATAATATTGTATAAAAATATATTATTTGAAACTACTTGATTTATTACAGGTAACAAGGTGGTAAATTCAAATTTATAAGAAAATGACAGTTTTTATCAAAGACTATTAGAATTTTCATTACATGTTTATCCAAAATTTATCAAGTTAAGTAAAATTGGTATGGTTAATATAGTCATAATACTCGAAGAAAAATAAAGTTTTGATTAAATCTAATGTTTTGTGCTGTACATTTTACCTCAATAAAGTTAAACTTTTTTACATTTTGTAAACTAGTATTTTATAGACAAAAATATTACCTGAAGTTGGGAGCAGAAGCTATTTCTAGACCTAGGCAAGCCAAATTTGTTGCGAGGTATGAGAGAAGGAAAAGTACAGAGTTTATCTGTGCAATCGTATTCAAGGATCCAATTAACATCATCATTTGGACCAAAAACCATGAAGATAATACCGCAGCAATAGGATTTCCCCTCCAAGTTCCACAAGCAACAAAGTCAAGTATAAAGCCTAAAAACAAATTGTTTAAAACAATCAAGAAATTGTGTAAAGCAGTCAAATCAATAAATGTTCAAAAAATCACAAGCCATATTGACCAATATTTGTCAAATATAGGAGTAAGCTTTTTAAAAATTTTCTTCCCACAGAAAATTTTAAAAACTAAAAAGATTTTTATGTAGACACATGATAATAATTTATGTTAATCAAAATGAAATATAATAATAATAATAATTACATGTCTGGAGTACACCAATCTGTAGCTCAAATTGTGGAAAGATTAGCCAGTGTTTTAATCTTTTTGAGAGCCAATGTATGTTAACTTCCTTGTATCATATTTTATTCCTTTTAGATTAAATTTCCATTTGTTATAAGGTTAAATTGTAAATGTAACTCATCGCATAGACACAATTGTTGGGTCATTTAAAGCACTAGGATCAAGATTTAATCTTTGGTGATCTAGACAAAAATATATTTTAAATATTGTCAAAATATGTGACCTAACAACATACAGCTATATCTTAAAAGTTAAATAGATTAACAAATATGTATCAATATTTTTCAAATTTAAAAAATATCTTACCAAATACGTTGTCCTTTGCCAATGCTTCAAGAATACGACTGGAACCAATCAAATTGCTCAGACTGGCTGAAAATGTCGCCGTTATAATTCCAATTGTAATAAATGGTGGCCATACATTGATAGGCATCATGAATAAAAAATTGTTTTGCAGTAAAAAGCGGGTACATGTTGATGCTGTCAAAAATGACAACAGTAAATAACAGATAAATGTGAAACCAACTGCTGACAAAGTTCCTCTTGGGATATTGCGAGCAGGATTGCGCAGCTCACCTATCAACAAAATAATTAAATACACATTGAATACATTATGTTAACTAAAAAATTGATATACTAAGTTAAAATTAAATGAATCAACAGTAACACATATTTTAACAAATGAAATTAATAAAGATGAGCTTGTATTAGAAAAAATAAACTGTACAACTTAAGCCTTAACATTTATCTGTCATGAATTAAGTGAGTTAGGGTATATGGGAGTCTTTCAGTTGCCAACAAGATAACACTGAAGTATTTAATAAATTGCATGTTGATACATCCTAATTAAAACCACAACAAGGAAATAAATTTATTCTTAAGGACTATATAACTTTTCAAAATGTTGGTACCAGGAAAGTTAAACGAGTCAATGTCAATGCGAAATGGTGAACAATTTTTATGCTGTCATATTCCTCAGGTATAGGAACTCGAGGTAGGGAACTACTGGGTTCGTTTCAGTTCTAAATCCTTGATAGGAATCTCAGATCTTGAAGAAATACTCTGATGTTTGAAGACTGGTCCCTTACACTTTTATTAATTAATAACAAAAGTATATTACAAGTTCGTGGTTCACTTGAAGAGTAATCCAGACAATACTTCTACATACAATCAGTATGACAATTCTTATCAAAAGAGCCCCGATTTATATATCTCCGAGGTTCATATACCTTCCCTGTTTATAAGTGGAAGGTTCTAGCTACACAGTACAAATGGTGCAACCTACAGTTCTGAAAGGAGCATGTGACTGGGATGACTTTCACTGTTTACTCATTTGGACTCCAGAATTCATATTGTCTCTGACTAAGGAAATACTTAGAAAGTATTATCATAACACACATTTCTCAAATGACTATAGTATGTATGATTTAAGCTTTACTTTAAACTAGTCTAACTCCATTTCATTACACCTCTTTTGTATTACATCACTATTACAATAATTGTAACAGTATTACCTAGCTTTATTTACCTGGTGGTATTGTGATTATTGCTTTAAGGGGTTATATTAATTAAATGACCCCCCCTCCCCCCTAATCATATGACAATGCTTCAGACTAATTTTGTTTCAAATTTTCTTTAGTATATATTAATCTTGTAATCAAAACCACACCCCTGTTTAGATGTCTTGACACTCATACTCAACCCACTAACTATCTAAGTCTTTAATGTCATAGAAACTAACATTTAATGTCTATAAAATATATTTGAACATATAATATATTGTATGTTTTTTTAGAAAGATAAATAAAATTTGTAACAACACAAAAACCAGAGAAATCTTACTGATTAAAAGTGTATGTTCTAGAATTTGGTTCTGAGATAATGCTATCATGTTGTGGTGGAATAATGTGACATAAATATTTTTACTTTGTTTATTTTTCTGCTGACTCATTTGCTTTCCAGGCCACCTAATCGACATACCAAACCTTGATAGGTATAAATAAGTTAATGCTGCGTTTTTCAAACTGTGCTCCGGGAAGCCCTTGGGCTCCGCAATAGTGATCTGGAGCTATGTGAGGAAATTTTAAGATATTCTGTGTTTTTTCACACTATAAAATGGAATCAGTAATTAGGATTGCCAATGTTTTCAAATCTGAATAAAGGACATTTGCCAAAGGTGCAGCCAAAACATGTGCTACTTTCTGTTTGTTTGATACTTTTTTCCTTGTAAAATTTAACATTCATTTTTGAATGTACATAATATTAGATTCAGAATTTGAATGAGGAATCCTGCAGGCTTATTTTTTTTAATCGAAAGGGCTCCTTCTGCTTGGAACAAAGAAAAGCTTGGACTCAATTTATAAATATGGTCAGAGATAAATATTTCCAAGGGTTGGAGGAAATAAATATTATGAAAGTGCTGCTAACATTTTCTTAATACAAAATTCCCTGCTTTCCAATAAGAATTTCTAATTTTCCGGTCACTTTAGGACAGTGGTTCCCAACCTTTTGAAGCTGACCCCTCCTTCCTTGGTTAGTAATCAGATTCTTATGCCATTCCCCTGTTCTCCATTATATTTTAAGGATATTTATTAGGGGTTTGTGAGTTGGTTTTTTTTCATTTGAGTCAAACTCAAGTCGAGTATTTATAAAAGCTCCCGAGTTAGAGTATTTTATATTCATAATTTTAAAACGTTAGAAAGTATACTAAAACACATGTTTTTAAAAGATGAATGACACTCAATTTTATAAATAGTAAATAATTTTGAAAAAAAAAGTTAAATGGAAATATTGGTTTTTAAATCATAAATAACACTTATAAAACAAAATTTAAAAATAAGAACACCACTCAAATACAAATCTATTATTATTATTATTATTATTAGCGCCGCGTCTTACTACCCGTTCGGGTTATACGCACTTACACTAATGTGTAATGGTAGGGTGAAGTAGGGTGATTGTGAGATGAAATGGAGGACCTACAGTTTAACGTGGAATCCGAACCACGGTGGAGACCTGGCATTCCTCACATTAATACAAATCTAATAAAACAATAATTAAAATGGTTTCAGCACTTATGTATTTAAGGACACTAAAATTACACTAACAATTACACGACAGTGTAGAAACACTGTACAATGATATAAAGTAAGTGATAGTGAAAGAAGCCAATGTGAAAGGATAGTTAGTTAGGTTAGGCCTAAATAGGAACAAACACCCTTCTCTATTTTCTTTCTACACTTTTACACTTTCCACTTCTTCAAAACTTTCACAATTTCAAATTATTTTTAGTTTTCGGAAATATTACTTTTTCATTAATGTCTCTTCAGATGAAAAATAAATATGTCCTAAAATTCAAAACAATGTGCAGCTGTGGAAATTTGAAGAAGTGGGAAGTGTGAAAGTGTAGAAAGAAAATAGAGAAGTGTGTTTGTTTATATCTAGGCCTAACCTAACAATCCTTTCAGGCTGGCTTCTTTAGCTATCACTTACTTTAAATTATTGTAGTGTGTTTCTACACTTGTTTTACCCGCCTTGATGGCGTAGTTGGCTAACGCGCTAGTCGTGTTGAGCTCAACTGCTGAGGACGGGGAGATCGAGGTTCGAATCTCGGTCAGGTGAACTGGGAGGGGTTTTTCCTAAATGGTTTTCCACTCTCCCTCCATGCAAATTCGGGTTCACTTCCTCTAATTCAACCTTCCCAATTCCTAATCCAATAGCATAGTTAGTACTTAAAGCATATAACCCGAACGGGTAGTAAGACGCGGTGCTAAATAATAATAATAATAATAATAATAATAATAATAATAAATAATAATAATACACTGTTTTGATAAAAAAAAGTTAATAAAATTGACCATTTAATAAGCTAATTTTTCCCCAAAATATGCTTCATTAACCTAATTTACCATATAAGAAAACGTAAGAATCATTAACAATTAGAAATTTGAAGTGTTTCACATTTTGTTTATTATTCCTTAGTGTAATTGTGCATTATCAGGTATTCTGTTCCATTTCCATTCCTCTATGCCCAGTTGCACATGCGCTTTGTATAGGATCTCGTTAGACATTATTATATTGAGAAATTTACTTCACTTCAATTTTTAATGGTTATAAAAGTTGACGATACTTTAAAATTAAAAATAATATGACTAAAATGATATTTCTTTCAAACAATATGAAATAGTAACTGCTTTTATAATTTAAATGTGGTATTATTATTATTAGCACCGCGTCTTACTACCCGTTTGGGTTATACGCACTTAACGCTAATGTGTTATGGTAGGTTGATTGTGAGATGAAATGAAGGACCTACAGCTTAACGTGGAATCCGAACCCCGGTGGAGGCCTGGCATTCCTCACATTCACAAGATGTCTTGTCAGAGGTGAAGGAAGGGTTTGGCAATCAGATAAATCTTTGCCGGGACCGAGGATTGAACCCTGGCCGCCAGCATAGAAGTCTGACACCTTACCCCTAGACCGCCAGGTCACCTACTTAAATGTGGTAAGTTTGGTAAAATATGTATTGTAATAAACAGGATCAACATTGATTTTACAGGATAACCAACTTAATTCTATAATGAAATAGTAACTAAACTAGTGCTAATTTTGTAGCTAAACATATTAATTGATATAAGTTTTAAATATTTTACGTTTAAAAACATTTAATAAAATATATTTTTGATATATTTTGATTAAACATAAATTATTATTTTAGAAATAGACCAGGTAAAACTAGTAAAAAGAATCATTTAATTATTTATTTAGTAAACTTCTTAGCTATTTTTATTTTCATTGCATTGTCATAGCAATACAAGTGACAACTTCAATCAAGTATAATTCAAAATGGACGACAATATTGAATAAATTTAGTGGTCAAATGTTGTTTTAAAGCTCTATTACGTTATTAATGTGAAAAGTGAAATTCATTTTTAACAATTTGTTAAGTAACCAAATGATTTATAAGTGGAAACACTGATATTATCTCAATTAAATAGACTATGCTTACAATTGCTTTTTAAAATTTGATTACTAAGTACATCAAAAGCTCGAAAATGACAAGCCTACAAAACTTTTGATACCAAGCTCGAGCTTAAGCGACAAGCTCGAGTTCGAGTTTGAAATACGAGTACTAGCAAAGCCCTTATATTTATTAAAAAAAAATGTTAATGCACTCTAATCACTTTTTAATTTTATAAAAAAATAAAATAACACTGGCTGGATAATGGTAGAAAAAAAAGACTGAAGGTTATCGTGATAGTTGCATTGTTTTGTTTTCATCAGTTCTTGAATATTGGGTTTGATGTGTGACAGAGCACACCAGAAATACTTCCAAGTTGACAGTGCTGTTTAGTTTTTATGAACCAGAGTCGAAGATTTGGTGGTGTTGCAAGTAACCGCAATGGTAGCTTCACACAAATTTTTTCAAACTGTGCTCCACGGAGCCCTTGGGCTCTGTTAGTTTTCTCAAGCTATATGAGGATATTTAATGGTATTACACATTTGTTTTTTGCACTATAAAATAACATTACTAATTAGGATTGGCAATGTTTTTAAATCTTAAAAGGTGAAACCAGGACTTGTGAAAATTTCCGTTTGTTGTATAGTTTTCTAAGTGTAATAGTTAACTGTCGTTATTGAATGTTCATAATACTAGTGTAAAGTATGCTATGAGGGCTCTAGCATGTATTTTTTCTTGTGCAAGGACTCCTTTGGTCTAAAAAAAATTGGGAACATCTGGCTTAGGGGGAGGGTGGAGAAGAAGATTGGGGGGTGCATCCAAGGCTTGTAAGCTCTAATATAAACACGTGCATGCTCACTTTTGGCTAGTCACCAAATGTATTACAACTGGTATACAATGTTGCCAATGCTGCAATAAATAATTATCTTAATGACTTTGGAAGTCTGACTTAAATAAAATATCTTCAATTATGTGAGTTTTAACGCTATTTCCGGATTGTTCCACACTCCCCAGCATGGGAACAACTGCTTTAGACAGTAGTACAGAGTGAAATTTACTTTTTTAAATTACCGACTATTGTGAAGTGACTAATCTTATTATTATTATTAGCACCGCGTCTTACTACCCGTTCAGGTTATACGCACTTACACTAATGTGTAATGGTAGGGTGATTGTGAGATGAAATGGAGGACCTACAGTTTAACGTGGAATCCGAACCACGGTGGAGGCCAGGCATTCCCCACATTCACAAGATGTCTTGTCAGAGGTGAAGGAAGGGTTTGGTAATAAGTGGCTAATCAATGATGGGGAAATTTATTAATTTGTCACTCAACCTAAAAATAGTTCAAGGCAAAAAGGAAAAGTGAGGTGGGGTAAGGTAGGAGGGGAATGGTGGTTGAGTAAATAAGATATTTATTTGAATTATTAGTGTGCTTATATCTTCAGTTCACTTTTTCTTCCATGAAAGAGCCTAATATTTCAAGCTGGAAGTTGGGCCAAATTCATCAATATTCGAGTATTTCTTTAGTTTTTTGTGAATTTTTCTGTTTTCCCCTTATTTGTTTCAGACAAAAAATCCCTGTGTTTTCCAGGGCCCTATTTCATTATGCTACAAGTCTACAATTTACAAGAGAATTCACTTGTGACTTGTAAGCAATTAGAAAGTTATGTTTTATAAAGCTACTAGTAAACACTTGTGATTACAAGTGAAATTTTACAAGTGTTTTTTACAAGTTATGTTTTGTGTTTGGTTACATGAAGTTTCCTGAATCTTACAAGTACTTGTATTTGCACCGCGTCTTATTACCCGTTCGCATTATACGTATGTACGCTAATATGTAATTGTAGGGTGATTGTGAGATGAAATGGAGGACCTACAGTTTAACGTGGAATCCAAACCACGGTGGAGACCTGGCATTCCCCACATTCAACATTCACAAGTTGTGATTAATACACGTCTTGTCAGAGGTGAAGGAAGGGTTTGGTAATCAGATAAATCTGTGCCGGGACCGAGGAAATTACTTGTAAATCAAGGCGTATTTTCTACAAGTATCAACATCCAAGTAAAATATTTTATAATCGCAATTTTTATTGGTGTTTTTACAAAAAAAATAGTCAAATAGATAACATTTATTAATCACGTGTGGAAATATTTAAAGGTATCATGAACAATAGCAATTTTTACACTCTGATGACAAGTAGACAAGGGGATTATTGAGGTTAGGAAATGGCCATGTATTTTCAAAAATCAAATTAATACACACTTTGTCACTTTATTTGAATATAATGAAAAATTTTGAACACGTTCATTGAAAATAAAGGGTGTGACACAAGACAGGATATCTTTTGGTGCATCCGACTCAAAGAAATTAATCACTTTCTGTAATTTTACTTTATTTTCTTTGGCAATAATTCTATCCAAAATGGCTTAAAACCAAATATCTTTATTTTCATTTATTTTTTAATACCATTTATTATGTTCTCTTATCTAAACAGCCTCAAACTGATTTTCTATATTGTATATATATATGTTTAATGCATTCTAAGTTAATATTTATCTTGTAAATAAAACAACAGACTTGTATATATTTACTACAAGTGCACCGACATTTACAAATCAATCTATTTTCTTTATGAAACCTGTTATATTTACAATTGTAAAACATTTACTTGTAAATTGTAGAGTTGTAGCTTTATGAAATAGGGCCTATGTGTTTGACAGCCCTAAAAGGTTTGTAACTAAAAAAACTGTATGAAGAGAAGGAAAGTGTATAGATATTTATTGTTAAAAGAGAGTGTATATTATGAATAGTTCAAAGATTATTATGTTTCCATAAGTTGCTATAACCAAAACCACTTAATTTAACGAAAAAAGTGCTAAGGATATTTAGTAAAAAAATAATTCACCTACATTTCCAAGAAAATATTTGTAAAACTCATTATATAAAACTAAGCTTTGGTTTTTGAAAACAAATTATATTATTCATGCAGTAAGTCAGTAATGAACTTGAGCCTCCTCAGTCAAGTCAAAGTCAAACACATTTAAATGGTGAATATCAAGCTCCGATCTCCAAACTCAAGTCATGCACACTATCCAAGCAGTTATAAGAGTAATAAACTTCGACATTCCTAGTCAAAGTCAAACATATTATGAGTGTGAGCATATTGTTGCATATCAGGGTTATGCTTGTGATTAATATTTTAACAAACAAAATCATAATATTTTTTATAGCTTTATTTTTCTATAATATTTTTAATATTTCTATTTTAGTTTTCACATTTTTCTCCAATGGCATTTCTTAAGGTTGACTTTGCTAAGAAATCAAATTCTTATTTAATCACCAATTGAACATAAACTTATTGAAAATAACAAACCATCAATTAAGTTGATAATTATCTAATGCTTCACAACCCATTCAAACTTGTCCCTAAAAAAATTTAATCAATTTGCATGATGGGGTATTTTACTAATTGTTTGTAGTGCTTTTAAGAATCTAGTACATATTTAGAATATAAGTAGACCTAAATCTAGACATAACAGATGTTTTAAACTCTCAAGCATATTTGAAATTAACAATCATCACAGAGTAATTCTCACTACAGCATCTGCAACATATTTATTTCATCTGTGAGTTTCAAGTTCATTTCAAAATACACCAAAAGTACAATTTCTGACTAATAGATAGCAGAAAAAAGCAAGGATAACTGAGCCTTTAGTTGGTGTTTACATCTAGCACACATGTACAAACTATTCTAAATTATTTTGTAAGTGAATGTAAGTGTATTGTTATTTCATTCTATGGTACAAAATGGCCATCCACACACGTGTTGAAATATTACTAAATTAAAAATAATTTGCTATTTTGTGCAAGTGAAATCCAATCTGAAAATGATTAAATATTTAGCTTGGTATGCTCCATGCAAGTTTGACTATTAATTAGTTACTGAATTAGTACACATTTTGGCTTAATATATTACAAAACAATAGAAAGTTAAAGGAATAAAATTGACTTCGAAATAAGTCTAACTAAATATAATATATTCATAGTGATGAAATTAAATCTTCTTTGTTATTCTTTTATTCCATTCTACTTATTTGAGCTTTAGTCTTGTATGACAACTTGTTTAGGTGTTATGTGTCTTATTTATGATGAGAATCCATTTTAATACATATTATTGAAAGGTTTGTGAAATTTTGACGTATTGCTGTTCATCTCACAAAAAAAGGTTTCATACATAGTAATACTTCAAAGTTTCACAAACCTTCTGAAAATATGTATTAAAACAAATTGACATAAAAATTAAGACCTAAAGATGATGTAACATATAACACCAAAACATGTTGTCATATAAGACTAAATATCAAACAAGGGAATAAAAGAATAACAAAGAAGATTTAATTTTATCATTTATTACTCCTTACCAAATAAATATGAACATTTAAAAAATAATGAATGGTGCTGTCATTTTTTGTCATGCATATTTCCGTTATTGTTTTAAATTAGTATTTGATACTAAAATGTGAGCTGCTGTGCGAGAAAAAAAGTTAATCAAGTGTATAAATCTTAAGTAAACATTTGAAGTTATATACGTTGTTAAATAAAATAAATATTTTATATATTTGTGCAGTCTATAAATGTTGCATTTGGTTTAATTTTAAGATGGTGCTATTAACATGGGTCTTGGGCCTGATAACTATTATATCAATTTTTACTCTAGACTGTATAAAACTTGTAGTGTATTTTATTAAGTAAGTTTAATGTTTCACTAATGTAATGCTCATTTTGTTTGGAATATCGCATATATTTACTACAATGGCTATTTCTATTTCGTTATATTTTCCAAGTGTCAGCAATTACATTTTTTTTTATCAGACTGATTAGATATATTTGCGCTTCCTATTTAATTAAGGTTACAACATTTGGTTACCAAGCAAGGTAAAAAATAGTAAGGGTGAAATTAGGTGTTCCCCTCTGATAGTGAATAGTGGTTTTATGTACTTCTAGAACTATGTGATAATATTCTTTTTAAATTACAATTATTTTAGAAAATCCCCTTTTAACATCCCTAGTGAAAACAAAAGCAAATTAAGTGCTAATAACCGAAACTATCACACTACCAGAATGTTATAAAATGCTATCTGATATAATTCTAATGAGATTGATTCCATATGCAGAGGAAATAAGTGAGGATCATCAGTGTGGATTTCAATAAAATAGATCAATGGATCAGACTTTTACTATTTGGCAGGTATAAGAAAAAAAAACAAGTGAAAATACAACATGACGGTTCATCAATTATACATAAATATAATTAAAGATATAGGATTAAGTTAAATGAAACAAATTATATTAAATATTAGTTAAGTATTGGATACCCAAAAAACTTGTCAAGCTAAATGAGGTATGTTTGACTGATACATGTGGCAGAATAAGGGTTGGAAGCGACTTATTAGACATTTTTGAAATACATAATGGATTAAAGGAAAGGGATGCACTTTCCCGATTACTTTTTAATATAACCTTAGAGTATGCTATTAGGGTAATGCAAGAGAGTTGGGAGGGGTTGAAATTAACCCATTCCCTAGAACGTGTGTAGTACAGCAATCTGTGTGGACCTGGAAGCCATTTTTCTACTCGTCTACTCTTATAGTTGAACTTGTATCCTCATCAATTAACTTCAATATGGCCTATTGAGACTGGATAAAAGTTGATAGATGGCATTAAAATAACTTATTGCCAAGAAACGTTGATTTGCACCCGCACCAGGGAACAATCAACCAAACAAAGACTTTGTTAAATGCCCGCACCAGGAAATGGGTTAGATGGCAGAATACAGCTATTAGGATACTCAGATTATTTAGCTTTGTGAGGAAATTATAAGGAAGGAGTGGCAAGAGATGTAAACATTTTACTAAAGGCCCCTCGGTCCCGGCAAAGATTTATCTGATTACCAAACCCTTCCTTCCCCTCTGACAAGACATCTTGTGAATGTGAGGAATGCCAGGCCTCCACCGTGGTTCGGATTCCACGTTAAACTGTAGGTCCTCCATTTCATTTCACAATCATCCTACCATTACACATTAGCGTAAGTGCGTATAGCCTGAACGGGTAGTAAGACGCGGTGCTAATAATAATACTAAAGGCTGGCAAGGAAATAGTTCTAGAAGTGAACGCTAAAAGGACTAAGTATAGGATCACACGGAGAACGCAAATTGAGAACAATAATTTAGAAATTACTTTGAGCAACATATAATTTGACAGGGTTGATGAGTTTAATTATTTAGAAACAATTTTAATTAGCACTAACAATATTATATTGGTAATTAGAAAAAGAATAGTTGAGAAATTAATGCTATAACTTGGTCAGTAGGTTGTTGACATCTCGCCTGCTGTCAAGGAATGTAAAACTCAGAATATACAAAACAATAATTTTACCAGTTGTTCTCTATGGATGTGAAAAGTGGTCTTTTACCACACATGATAAACAAAACAAAAAATACGGTGTTCAATAACAAGGTGTTTAGGAAGATATTTAGTCCAAACAGGACAAGGCTACTGGGGAGTGGAGAAGGTTACATTATGATTAGTTACATAACCTGTACTCATTGCAAGACATTGTTAGGAGAGTAAGTCTCTCTACTATGGTGGGCAGGACATGTAGCATTAATGGGATAATCTAGAACCATGTTCAGAGTATTGGCTACCAAACCCAAAGGGAGAGACTATTGCAAAGACATGGACGCAGATGGGAGGATAACATTATAATGGATCAGAAAAAGAGCGGGTGTAATGAGGGAGACTGGATTGAGCTAGCTCAAGATAAGGATAAGTGGTGTACTTTTTTAAGTGTGGCAATGAACTTTCAAGTTCCTAATGTCATAGAATAAGTAGATATTTAAATATATGAGAACATATTCAATTTGATTACAAACAAATATGTGTTGAAAAATTACATCTAGAAGTGAAGTCAAAACTGGGGTTTGACTTTAAAATATTTCAAAACATTTTGAGCATTATTATGATGAAAAAGAAGTGGGTAAACAATTTTATTCATAAAATTGACCCTTTAAGTACTCACTAAATTCTACATACAAAAAATATAATAGTGGTGAGTCATTTAAAAAATGGTGTCAAACCTAGTTTTATTATTTTGATTCTTGGTTCCTAGAGAAGTCCAAATTAAAGTTGAAAATTAGAAAATATTTTTAGTTAACTAAATTGATTTAATCACATTTATATATTTACTAAGAAACTTAAACCTATATAACTAAAAATAGAGGTACCAAGAATAGAATCAAAATTATATCAATGTAAAAACCACCTTGTATAAATGTATGTACTTTATTTGTATGATATGCCAACATGTAGATATGATTATGCTCATTAGTTAAGTTAATAAGATAAAAAGATGTTAGCAGATCAGCATTAATTATGTAGTGAGTCATATTTTTCACTCCTTGCAGACAAAGGTGTGTATCAGTTGCACTGTGAGTTGATTATGCAATTAGGGGTTTTCAAACTATTTTAAATGCTAATGCTATAGAATTTAATTAAATATATCCTTATAAAAATATCTTCTCATATTTGGGGTTATAAAATAATCTGGAAAGGCATTATGTCATGTTAAAAACAAATCTTTTCAGGTTATTTACTTCTAGGGATAATTCTTTTAGCTTTATTCACTAATAAAGCCCCTCTTTAATCTACAAAAGCATCTTGTTCTCTCAGCTCAGAATCTACAAAATTTATGGGACAAAACATATTTTACCAATAGTCGTAACTTTTAATTTCAATGGTCTAACTCCAAGCTAATGGAAACGTTTAGTCAACTCTTTAGGACAGGAGTGGCCAGACTTTTGGATCTAGTGATCTACCCCTAAGAAGGAAAATTCTTTGCAATCTACTATGTAACCATAGGTTGATATTGTTTATTTCCTTAGTAGAATAGTAATAGAATAGAATAGTTGTGTTTTAATGGTAAAATTATATCACATAAAAAACATTCTTTCACCGAAACAAAACCAAGTTTTTCATTAAACTACATTAATACACCATATAATTTCACTTAAAATAGTATTTTCTCAATAAATATCTCACTTTGATGTTGATGCATGTCACTGCATATCTTCATATAATTTGTTTAATGAGGGTTCATAATTACTCAGGCACAAACAAAGGAAGGATTGTAAATGTTCATCAGTCAAACAGCTTCAATATATCGATTTTATAATCTTCACTTGAGAAAAAGCTGATTTGCAGAAGTAGGTTGAACCAAAAAATGCAGTCAAATGAAGAGCAATGGATCTCTAGAATAGGTACTTTTCTTCATGATATAAAGTCCAGAAAATGTTTTCGGAGGTTCTTGCTTTCATGGGGATATCAGATTCCAGTTTTATTATTCCTTCCTCCACATCTGAAACACTCATGTTAAAAATGGAAGAGATCACTTCGGAAATTCCTTAAACATTCTTTTCAGCAAATGGTAATGACATAAAAACCAATAATGGGTCAAAGTGCTTCACATCTTCTTAAAACCGTCTCTCCAACTCTCGCCAAAGTTTTTGTATTTAATGACAAACTATCTCAGAAGTGTAGCCGTCTTCTTTTTCTAGGCTAGGAAAATTCTTTAAATTTCCTCTTTCAAGCTGCACTTTTAAAAGTAGTAATTTTTACCTGAAAGCATTTGTGCAGCTAACTAAGTCGGTAATACTTTTGTTCTTCCCCTGAAGTTTAAAAGTGAAGTTATTGGAGTGAGCTGTTAGATCAGTCAAAAAAGCTAAGCTGCTTAACCAAGATGTGTCATATAGTTGAGAGTAGCTTTCTCTAACTGAGCCCAAGAACACATTTCAGGCAATAAAACTTGAAATTTTTCTAAGAATTTTCCACAGCTAAGCCACCTTACATCATTATGTAGCATTAAGTCTTCATATCCAGCCTCATTTTCCTAAAGTTGACATATAAGAAGTAGTCTTCATAAGCTACTTGCTCGGACTGAGTTAACTATTTTAACAGTAATGTCCATTATATTTTTCATTATTATTACTTTAGCACTCAATGCATTCTGATGAATAACACAGTGAAAAGATGGAAAATCTTCATTTTTCCGGCAAAGTGCAAGAAACACATTATTTCGACCAATCGTAGCTGGTAGCTGGTGTTGTTATACATAAGCTTCCAGAGAGGGAGGCTTCTTTTCTTAACAAAGCTGTAGTGAGAAATAACTACAATTAATGACCAATTATTTATGTATTTTTCCAGTTTGTTTATTAAATCACCACCAAATATTTCTACACGTCCTGGATTGGCAAGAGAGCAGTATGTCTTTAATAGCTTTCATAATCTCAACTTTATTTTTAAATTTATTGAACAAAATGTCACTGGCCTCAAAAAAAAGCATGTTTCACCATTTCGAAAAGGTTTCATATGCTTCACTAAAATATTTGTGATATGAAATGATGCTTCAGTTGCTGCTTGTGACTGTACAACGGGCATAGCAAACATTAATTGTTGTGCTCCCAACAGATATTTCAGTTCTTTCACTTTAATCTTCTGTAGTTCACGTTTAGGTGGCAAGTCAGGGTCATATTTCTTCTTATGAAGATTCGAAAAAGTTTCTCTAAATTGCTCTTCTTTGACACCGCAACACTAGCACAATATATCAAACACAGACATTTATCCCTGGACATCGTAAAAAAAAGAACTCATTTTCACATTCTTCATGGAATGGTCTTTGGTTGTTTAGGAGCACTAATTTTTACTAATAAAGTCAATGTTCATGATAAATAAAATAAAATAAAACACAACTTCTACTATATATTGTATGTAATATAGTGTGGTTTTGACTTTTGTCTGGTTTATTACGGTTGTGCGCAGGTGAACTGCAAACTTTTTTTTCTCTCTCAATATTTATATCTAGAAATTAGTAAAGGTCACGCCTTGTCAGGGTTAAAAACAGTTGGGTGCAGGTGCACTGCAAATCTCTTCATCATTTCCTTTCTCTCAAACTGTCATAATTGAACGCCAAGGTGATCAACCAAACAAGCCGCCGCGATTGACTGTTTGGTCACCTCTGCTTTAGGATATGGTATTACACACAAACATAAAAAATATGCAGATAAACACAATAATAATAAAAAATAAGTTAATGTATTGTTGTCATGCCTGTTGAAAGCAGTGAAAAGAATTGTTGATCCCCTCTATAGATTGGTAAAAAATTGATTTTGAAAGGCAATTGCTATGGCAACAATTATTGTGCTTCAGAATAACTCGTTTGTCAATACAATAACTACAATCCCAAGAAAAGAAAGCAAATTAAATAGATACAGAGTGAGAGTTAAGGAACATTTAAAAGGTATAGTAGGAATTAGTTGTTACAAAATGTAAACATGTCTAAGCTTGTGATGTAATAAAAAAACTTTTAGATATCTTTCCAATCCAAAATTATCAGTGTGAATTGTTTCATTAATAAGCATACCTGACATGTTTGCTCCAGCCATAATTCCTGTAACACCACTGAACAAAACCCCAAACACAGTTGCAAATGTTACAAAATCTCCATTGGATGTATAATCCTTTCCATATTTGGGATACAAGTTATTTTGTAGTGTTTGGACTGTATAACCTGTATAATTGCCAAATACATGGTATGTTTCATTTTGAACAACTTTGTTTGCATCTGGAATTGGAATCTAGAAAACACAGAAACAAAAAATAAAAAAAGACATTAACAAAAACAAGAGTACATTAATATGACAATTTACTCAAGTGTTATTTTAAAAAGATTTGTATACATATTCTCTGAATTTGGGCTATATGTGTAGTTACACTAATTGATAAGGAAGGTAGAATTTAAAGGAAGTCTACCCATGTTTGCATGGCAAGCGAGAGTGAGATAGTTTAAGAAAAACAACCGCTGTACAGCTGGCCGTGAGTTAGGCTTTTGACCTCTCTGTCACCGGCAAACCAGAGAAGACAAAAACTATCATCTTTGTCCATGTTCCTATTAGTAGTGATTATTTGATGGTGATGATTTTATAACTACTTAAGGATAAACTGTTATGTTTTGATATTGCTTTGTAAATTGTATAGGACTTTTTATGACAATAAAAATCATTTACTTGGCTTGCTTATTGTAAATTAGACATAACATAAGTTGACACATGGTGGGAAACCTTTAATTATATTATTTCTTTCAATAAACTAAGGAAAAATTGGCACCAAACGGCTAGATAAAATAAACTCTTTCCTCTTTGGTTATTCTCTTCAAGTATATTTGAATGTGTATGTGTGTGCTAAACACACCAGCACACACACATATCTACTCATGCTGTCCCTTATGGGATAGACAAAACTATGCATATAGCTAAAAAAAAACAACTCTTTATTACATCCTCACTAACATTCTCCACACTTCAATATACTTGCATACTCCCTTTGCTTTAACAACATCCATACAAAGGCATGCATGCTCTTTTATTCTTAAAACTCTTAATGTTTCTCTCTTTCACACATAATTACAAGAATTAGCCATGTCTTACATGACCCAACCCTTCCTTTTGATCCACACAATCTACCATCATAAAATTTTCTTTGTCACTCGATCCAATCTATTCTTCTCAACATGCCCAAATAATATAACATGCTTCTTTTACATTGACCGATTGGATTCCCTTTAAAACCACACTCCTTCAGCACTCATTGATTACTGTCTGTCCATACACATTTTTCCACATACATTTCTTAGATATCTCATTCTAACTACATTCAACTTGCTCTTGTGTTTCTCCTGACAAACCCACGCTTCACATTTATAAAACCATGTTTGCGTTAACAAACTTTTATATACTGCCATCTTTGCCTCTTTCATTTCCTACTTAATTCTTTGCAATAGTCCACATACATCCAAATACTCTCCGAGATGCATTAACTCTGTCTATTTCACCATCTATCCTACCATTTTTATAGAACATTCTGCCCAGATACAGAAATCATTCACTTGTTCTAAAAGTTTTCTATTTATACTTAGCTGGCAATCATTTCCTGATCCGTTTCTAGAAAATAATTGTTAGCCAAGTATTAATGGAAAACCAAACAAGTGAATGATTTTATGTATCTGGGCAGAATGTACCATAAAAATGGTAGGATGGATGGCCAAATCGACAGACAGGGGAGTGGATGTATGTGGACTAGTGTAAAGAACGAACTTGTATTACATATTTAAACTGCATTTATTTATATTAAGTGTTTTAAAAATGTTCCACATCATTTAAAATTGGATTTAAAAAAATGTGAAATGTAATGGCTCCCTATTTCTTCATGTAGTGTTTAGGATGGCTAGTGAAATGTCCTACACATGCATGTAGCATATAGAAATAAGTTTCCAAAGAAATATATGTGCATGCATGTAGAGAATGTAACATTTTGAGAGCATAAAATCTGCATGCATGTTATGGATCAAGCAACAATATGGAATAATTCAACTTTTCAAAATAATGTATATCATATGACAGGTTAATATATGAAGACATTTTGAAAAGTAGCAAACTACAACACAGCTCTGAAAATATGTTTTTTTTTTTTT
>CABEEJ010000772.1:120896-132299 GCA_901482245.1 Timema douglasi
TAAAAATTTTTTTTTTTTTTTTTTTTTTTTGCTTAATAATGTCTGGGTCTATATTTTATATTTGTATTATTTTGAAATGCAAAGGGTGTAAAATAAATAGGTTTATCGGGTCCCTAATGGCCAGCTTTTTATTTCCACAAATAAGAAAGTTAACCAGACTTCTCCTGATTGCCATTATGGCTTTGACAGTTTTTGCACAAGTGTAGCAGAACGTGACAGTGTGCAGATATAGTGACATGTGAGGTTCCAGTATGCCCACTCTAATGCAAGATCAGACCAAATGGTGAACAAGTGTGACAAACCGTTGTGTCATGACTATGTAATTTAGTAAAAGAGGAAATTGAGTTAGTTGAATATCTACCAGGTGCATGAGCCTGGCAAGAAAATGTAGTCTTAGCAGAGGACAAAAGATGGGTCAGTGTATTTCAAGATGAGTTCATGTTGAGATTGAGTTCTGTTTTGTTTGGGGAGAGAGTGCAATAAAATGAACAGTCTAAGTGGGACAATGGCCGGAGATGGGCTTGTGACCGCAATGATAAACTTGAGGGATCTTACTATGGGAGAGTTGAAGCCAGGACTTGGGCAATTTAAGTCAACAATAGTGTAGTGTGCTGTAGCATTATCTGCAAGTCCAAGATACCTAAGTGAATAAATCAAAGACTTACCCCATTACTCGGACGCCGACTGCTGTTGACCCAGCTACGGACTCTATACTCCCCGCCACAACTAACACGCCCGGCCGCGACAACAAGCTACGAGACACTGAGGCGGCGCCAACGCATGTACACAACCCAAGATATCCCAGGCCAAAGAACATCGGAAGAAAGAAGAGACTCTTCGACCAGTGTCCAGTTAATTCTCAATTATTCTAGAATAGTGTGGAAACCTATGTTGCGTGTGGATCCCTCCCCTGTTTACTTACTTTGGTGTGCCTCCCTTCCCCTTGTGATCACGTCGTTGTATGTTCAGTGAGCTGTGCCAAATCGTATATAAGACTGGTTGTGCAATTGGAAGAGCACTCTTGGACTGGTTTTGGCAATAGCAGGGCGAAGCTAAGGCTTCAGAGATTAGGAATTAAAATGTAAGCAAAGTTCTCTTTCGAAAAATAATTTTTTTTTTCTTTCTTCTAAATTCCTTTTGGCTAAATATTATTTGTTTATTTTATAAAAACAAAATTATAAGACTCTGGTCAGATATGACTAAGTTGAGACTTAAGATAGTTTTCATAATATGGGAATATCTAAGTCCTTTTTGGCACACGTAAATATTTATCTAACTTTTGTAGAAGAATATCAACAACATTTGCTTGGTCAAATGGTACGTCTTGGAACTTTTATCTGGACTTATATTTTGTCTTAGTGTTAAATGTTATGAGATAATAGTTATGGAGTTGAACGCTGATAGTGCAAGCGAAAGAATAATTTAAAACTTTATATGAACTTAGTTTATTGGACACTAGTTAGACAATAGCGCAGGTTATTATGTTGTTAATAGGAAGTATTTTTGGACTTAGTTTATTGAATGCTAGTGAGGAGATTATTGGAAATCACCATATTTACTTTGATTATAAAAAAGTAGTATTTATACTATGATAACTAAATGTGTACTAATCAACGTTAAGATCAATAATAAACAATTTTGATATTATTTATGTTTAGGGTAAGCCGATGTAAGGCATATTATTTATATCGATATTTAATTGTGTTTGAGAGCTGTAAACAATAATTAAATCGATTTATGTTTCATGTAGAAAAAAGAGGATTTCAGAGAGATTTAATATAAAAATATTTTATTGTACTTACTTGACCTATAATTACGTATTTAACTTACGATATTGTTAACTTAAATTTAATGGAGGTAATCATTATAATATTTTGAGCATTCTTTAAATGAAACTTAGTAACTTTGCTGTAGGGATCATGACCTTTTCTGAATGTTTTGGGATTTTTCCCTATCATTAATTGTTCATATTATATTGAAATATTAAATAAATGATTCAATTTCAATGACTACACCTTTTACAGAATATCTCTTTCACTTATATATCCTTAGGTTTAATACTACCCAACTTCTAAGGCTTTTGGTTAGGTAAATTGTTAGGAGGACATTTTTTGTTATTGAGGGTGACTGTGGGGCAGGTTTCACAATCGGACCAGATTGCGTGTTCTGGGTATAGTTTACATACTCAGATTTTCTTAGTACTCATGACTCACAACATGCACTCTTATTCGCCTTTTGTTGTATATTTTATTTTGTTTTGTATTTGGACCTTACTAATTAGCTTTTTGGGTTAGGAATAGGATCTCTTACAAAGAAGTTGGTATGTTATCTTAACTTGTATAAGAAATATATTGGGATGAAGTCTAACACAGAACTAGTTCTGTCTAGTCTAGAGATCGAGTGTTCCTTGCTGGACAATGTGTCAAAGTGTCTTTAAATGTATTGTGTAGTCGGGGCTTTTGTGTTATCACATGTAATAAACTTTATAGTGTAACAGCAAACAGACTGTGTTTTAATTTATAGGTACAGGTCCCTATTATAATATAGTAAGGAGATGATTAGGTGCCAACCACGAACCTGACAACTTGGTATGTTTACACTCTGTGAAGTATTGTTAGGAAATTGGGGTAGACAATACAGGTGTCATCCCTGAGGAAGGGATGTCAAAAGTAGCGAATGGGGGGCCAAACAAGGCAGAACTAGGGTGAGCCCAGATGGTTTGATTCGGATCTTATGTATAGAAATAAAGAAGAAATAGAAAAACATCACCTAAGCTACACCCTTGCCCCCGCTGGTACAAGAGAAAGTGTTGAATAATGTGGACACATGGCATATCAGGAAGTGACATCCACAGTGAACTGGTAGAAGTGATGAAAAAAAATGGTGTGGAGATAGTATCTTCCGTTCAGTAAAGGATGAAAGATCCTGCCTGTATAATAAACACCAAGCTGGTCATCCTTCTATTGCTGGTGCAAATGCCAATGTGGAACCATTGAGCCAAATGATTCAAGAAAACAGTCAGGTTTAAGCGTAAGACGTTGCCAAAGCAAGAGGCATGTCAAGTGGTTCTGCTCACACAATCAACTATAATAATCTAGACTAACGCAAAGTGTCATCCTTATGGGTGTCGTGTCTTACCAAGTCACCCCTGAGCATCGCAGTAAAACTAAGGGGTGGGTTTGAGCCTGGAACCTATCATAGAATTATTCAAACGGATAGAAACTTATTTTTGTATTGTGTTGTGGCGGATAATAAGAATTGGGTGCATCATTTTACCCCAGAGTCCAAGGTCATATCCATGTATCTCTACAACAAAAACAAAGTTCTAACAACCTAGTCAACCAAAGGCATTCTCCCTGTGGAATTCTTGGAGGAGCATCGATGCTGGTGTATTATTTTGGGACAACAAATCAATTGGGAGCCTGCTATCAGTTGTAATTGCCATCACCTCCTCATCTGAGGTGTCAGTATGTTTAACAACAACTGCTCCAATAATGCTAGAGTGACACCAATCAAAGTTATGTAATTAAGTAGTATACACCTTGATCATCCCCTCTGTTGTCCTGATCTGGCCACCACTGACTTCCGTTTGTTATTTAACCTTAAAGAGCTCGAAGGTCACTGTATCAGAAATAAACCAGAGTTTGAAGAAGTTGAGTGCCATTTCCTCTCTCAATAATTCATAAAGTTGGTGCGACAAAGGAACAAATGCCAGAATATCGGAGGTTATTATACTGAGAAGAAGAGGAAGGAAGTGCATAAATTTTATTTTTATTTTATTTAACACTTGTGTAAACAAATTGATGTTCATTTATATGATCCATTTTTTTCCCACCACGTCCTGCTACCTGTATATTATTTTCACTAAAGGAGTAGGCATAAGAAAGATAAAAATCAGAGAACATGAACATGCATTTGTATAGAGGAAGGAATAAGAAATAAATTAAGAGCCTTCAATCCCTCGCCAGTGCATTTGAATAGGATTAAAAACCTGATGTGACTATGCGACCACACATTCATTAACTTATTTATTGAACACCCTGATATATCTATAGCCTGGGTTTTTAAAGGTTTTATCAATAAGATGGTAAAAAAAAATTGCATTTCAATGTGTTTAAGGAATTATTTTTATAAACTAAAATGTGATGAGCTTACCATTTTTCTAAAAAATTTCCTAAGTTTCTAATACATGGGGTTGGTTTAGTGAAAATATATGTTTTAACACCATACAAAACCTATTTTTTAAGTAGTAAGTGTCAAAAGATAAGCTGTAATTTTGTGTAAGATAAAGATGAGAATAAATATAAACATTTTGGAAAAACAGAATTGTATATCAGTGGTTATATTCTAAATGACTGTTGTAAATGGTTAATTTGATTGTGCATTTACAATCAAGTATTATTAAAAACAATTTGCATTTGTTTTTGTACAAGGTATAGAAAAAGAAAAAAAAAGTGTATTTTTAAGATGGAAACAGAGATGATACATACATGTGCTGTTCTTAAAAGTTTTACAAGCCTAACGTGAACTAGATTTTTTTTTTTTTTTAACTATATTTCTAAGCATCATGTTACCCTTTAATAAGATTACTTGGAACTAAATGTTGTGTCAAAAGTATTCATGCTGCATCCTCAGAAGCTGCAAAAGCTACCGAAGAAAAAGAAATGCTTATTAGCATGCTGAAGAATAAAGAACTCATTCCATAAGAAAAATAAGCTTAAGTCAATCAGCAAGAAAATAGCACAGATGCATGAATTGTACTATTTACTGTACAAGTCTGTGGGAAAAAGGGGTTCTATAAAAGCGCATATTAATCAAACTATTGAATTCTGGTAGGCATAATCATTACACGGAATGATGAGCTTTTGTTCTACTTAAGTAAAATGAAAACCTACTATATAAAGTAGATATGTCACAATACCTGTTCCTCTCGATTCTGATTTTTAAGTTCAGCCTCAATTATTCGATTCTCGATTATGATTCTTAAGTTCAGCCCAAATTCTTCGATTCTCGATTCTGATTCTTAAGTTCAGCCTCAATTCTTCGATTCTCAATTCCGATTCTTAAACATTTCCTTTTTCATTATTTTTCCAAGCATTATCGCATAGAAAATCTAATGTGACTGATACCCTACTCTCCCCTCAATGCGAAACTGTAACTCAACCATTACAACGCATGATCACTTGAAACTTTTGTCTCACAATCTTATAGATATTTACTAAACACACTAAAAATCTTCAAAACTAAAAATTCAAATAAACTCAAAATTAATTCAATAAATTGCAGATTTTATAATGGAAAGAAGAACACATTTCACACATTACAAAAATGTCAAGTCGTCCACCATAACTAATACTATGCACATTAGCTTGCCAGAAATTTATGATGAATTTTTGGCAACAATATATCGATAATCTATTGAATTAAAATAAATATAACTTTTTTTTGCTCCATTTTTATTAACTATCTCGATTTTTGTTCTATTTTTATTAAACTTGTCTTATTCAAAGAGCTAAATAAAACCTTAAAAAATAAAAAGCGACAAAGAATATTATTACAGGAGAGCAGCTATTTTAATTTGATAGGAATATCATAGCTTTCGATATACACGTTGTGATATTGTTAGACGAGAATGCAAGTGTTATACATCCAATTTTCCACTACCATGAAAAAGAAAATTGAAGTTTGACCATGTGTATAAAACCAATGTTACTAAATGACAACTTGAGTTTGTATCCTCTTAAGTAATTATACAGTAGACTCAATTTCACCACAGCTGAACCATGTGCATTCTAAATATACGTAAACACTAAATATCTCAAATTTAACACTTTTTGAGATAGAACACTTGCATTCTAGAGTGACGAGATATCAATTAATGATAGGTCTATCGATATATTATGGGAAATTTCCATTCTAGTCTAAGTATTATATATCAATTGTTTGTTTAAAATAAATTCATATATTCTGACAGTCTCACTTAACTTTTAATTTAAAAAAAAAGTTTGTCAAGGTTGTTAAGTTTTTACCTCTTGATACTGTCATGTCAGGTCGTATTATATTCGGGCCATTACAGTATATTTACAATTTGCCGGTATTTAAGTGAAACGGAAACTAAATTAATATGAGAGATAATTGATTATTACCTATTTTGAATGGTGCTGTTTTATTTATTTGCCAGTTTTATTGATAACTAAGAATCGAGTAGTGAGAGTCATAATATCAAGATCGATTCTTGATTATTTTGATACCAGTAGGAATCGAGGGTATCGAGGAATTGAGTTTTACAGCCCTAATATAAAGTGCTTGTTGAACAGATATATATTCTTAGCACAGCTTCTTACAACTTGTTTAGATTTTAGGTAGTAATAATGATAATGTGTTAAGAATGAGTAAGGCTAAATTTGGAGGAAATGTACCTGGATTTGTGTGAAGGGAGGGTATAAAAATATTTCGCGAAAACCAGCCTTAGTACACCCAAACGGTATTTGAATCCTGAGCTCCCTGTCATCGGGAGTCCAGTCTAATTCAATAATGATGCTTTGGACCAGGGGTCGTCAAACCCGCACCCCCATGTCACCCGTCGGCCCTTTGCATGTGCCCACCAAGATATTCAAGGTTTGTCATAAAGACAAAAATTTCAGGAAACTAGTAGACTACACAACATTTCCTTGTGCTACAGTCACACAGAGCTTTGAATAATAGAAATGTTAATACTAATATTTGCAAAGAATAATACAACCTATCAGCCACTGAGCCTAGTCCTATTAAGGTATTCGTACAGGCAGATAATGATATTAACCTGCAAGCTATCATTAAAGTAAGGCTGCATATGATTACAAAATAAATTATTTACCCATTATGAGGCTAAGTCAGTATGGAGAAATGTGCTGGCTAAGTGAATACACAATGCTTGCCAGACTTGTTCATTTGAGAAAATATGTTGTCACAAAACTAGCATTTTAAAATACAGATAACTGTATTTCATCATTACAATGGAAAATGTCTGCTGGCATTATTGAAGTGATGAAAACTTTTACATAAGCCACCAAAAACAGCATGTGCCATTGCTTACCATACAGTATTACGCCTAGTACACACTGAGCGATAATCACCCTATACCAATACCCAGCGACTGGGCAACATTGCCCACGCATACACCAACTTGTATCTGAACACAACTCTTGCCAATGTTTTGCGTCCACACCAAGCAACCACATCCCATTAGTTCCCTCTCCGGGTTGACTTCACACATTGCTGCCGGTGTTGTTGCCGCTTATATAATGATTAAATGTTGACAAAAGCAAAAAATACTTTTGTGGGAAAATTAGTTTTTAAGGCAAGTGGGGAATTATGGTGCCTTATTGTTGTTATTTTTGAAAGAAGTGTGATCATTTTAAAAATTTGTAAGGATGATAAAAGCGGATTTCAAGACGCTATTTTGTTTGGTAGCACCCAAAATTACAAAGCAAGATACCTACTTTAGAACTGAAATAGTGACACAATCTGTAGTAACCATAAGAAAGTCACCACCAAAATAAGGAAACACTTGGTGACTAAGATGAGGAATAGAGATCAACCGAATTAAATTCAATAGTTGCCCGCTGAGCTTGCGCTTGGGCCCATACTAAATGATGTTTCTCAATGAAGGTGGGAGACAAGACACTGGCAACTTTCTTTGATATTTTACTCCCAGATATTTGGGCGATCTTACTGTGTATCCAGACACATGTGAGAAACATTGGCAGGTAGCTTGTACATTGAAATTATCATCTAATGTGTCCTTGACTTTAATGATAATTTCAATGACCACTGTCTCCAGGCTAAATTAGTTCATAATTTTTTAAATGAGCTTGAAACAACAGTGCCATTTGCAAGAAACTTAATAAAGTCATAATAAAAACGCCTTTTTCTATAATATAAAATTAATTACATTAGTGCTTTAGGCACCACAGCTGATCTTGGGAATAGGACAACTGCTTTTAAACAAAGAGTAAGAGTTTCACTCAATCTCCTTTTACAGTAATTTCTTTAAAAAGCAGCTCTGTAAATACAAGACAATGTAAACCCTAGTCCAGAGGTTTCAACTGGATTCATATGAGATGAGCTGAATCAATTCCCATTACTGTCATTAATAATAATACAAATTACAGACAAGCAAGGATAATTGAGGATTACCATTTAGCTCTGTTGGAAGACCATTTTGAAGAACCTACATTGTCATGACAACTTTAAGGACTAGTTTCCAAAACTAATTTAATATAATGTATTAGATTTTTGTTAAGTGTAACAGTTGTGCTTCGATTTTAGCTTGAAAAATATGTTTTGAACATGCCTAGTAATCTATTTTTGTACTCTACGTAATAGTTAAGTTTCAGTGAGGGATGTGTTTACCTTGAGTTATCACTTGATTGATACTACATGAAGAACACATATGGAGTGACCTCATGGCGATGTTATGTGTAGCTAGAGCTGCTATTAAGGGATATGATGTATATGGCCCACAGAGCCCAAGATGTAAAAATAGAGAAAACAATATAAACAAACTAAATTCTATTCAGAAGAGGTCATTCTGGTCAAGTCGAGAGCAAGTATTATTTAGTGTAACGGCTGGATTGGGACATTCTAGTATAGTGCAGTATGAAAGAAGTAATTTTAAGCAGGTTTTCTCAAAGTATGATTTTAGAAAATGAGTTTTCTTGAGAGAAAATTTACAGCATGGCCAGGATTTATATGTGAACGCTAGGATTTCTGGTTCAGGATTTTAGGAATGAAATTTCCAGGGAAGATTTTTAATTCTTTGTAAAACAATTCTTGGAAAAACCTGAATAAGGCCCAAGACATTTTGAAAATAAATTTTATTAATAAAAATCACATCATTAGATAAGTTTATGAATAGCTCGGTTTAAAAAAAATGGTATTGTTTGGTGTGTGGGACAGTGTGACTATAGAATGCCACTGCTGGCCGATTTAAGATGGCACTAAAAATGATGCCTGCAGGCACGTGGATGGATCATGTTAAAACAAAAATTTATCCAATGTTAATAATTGCAGTTTGGGTACAAAGGTTCCACCCAATATTTTATAATATCTCTCTTGTATTATGATTATAATAAGCAGACAAATGCTGTGTATTGCTTACAAGCAAATATTATTCATGAAAGTATTGACTGCATTGTTGTGATTTTGTGCTTGAATAAAACAAAAGTTAAAAACTATACCATATTTTCCCAGACGAATTACTGAAAAGACACTTCAGTGACATCTTGCCATCAACAAAGATAAACACACATAGATGGAGAAGGAAAAGAAAAAAACTAAAATATAGTTTGACAATGGACGTGGCCATAAAAACATATCAGAATCCCTAGAGAAGTAAAAAAAACCCATTATGTATGCATGATTTTACTAAGAAAATTAATAGAGGGTGGCATAGCACAGATCACGGTATTAAGTGCTATTATAGTATCACTTCAAAATCAAATACAGTTATCCTGACGTTTGTGGTGCAAAATAAGTCCAATGCTCATTTGAAAAATGTAATCTCAGTTTGTAAAACAAGATGAATACATGTTTTTATTTAAATCTGTGTTTCTTGAAAGAAAATTTTCATGACAAATGTTACCACTATGTTTGCCTTTAATTATACAAAGTTAACTTGAATTAAAAAGAAACTATTGCCATTTATTGTAAAGAAATATATACAATTAAAATCAAAGAACAGTTTGCCAAAACAGAAATATGTTATAGAGACAATGTTCATTATCCTCTCAAGTGTGACTTTTATCAGTTACTGAAACCCTTCCTAAGAGTGACTTAATTTCTGTAGTGCAATAGTTCACACCAAAAAATGCATTACAAATTAGTGATAGCTGATGACATTGCTCACCCTGCAGTGCACCTTACAAATGGACAACTAGAGACATCATACACGCTATAGAGTTTAAATGGGCAAGGACAGATATAATATCTAAGATGAACAAAGAAGTGGAAAGGTCATGTAGAAAAAAATGTATTTAATAAAATAACAAAGCATACAAAATTAAAACTTTCAAATATCCAAAACAACTTATTCATAAGACACTAGATACTATGCTTCTGTTTTATCCTATTATATAGATTAGGTAAGTAGAGTTTATTAATATCAATTCACTAAAACTTGACACATTAACAGGTTAAATGAATAATACAATATTGTACATCACATTAAAATTGTGAGTGAGTAACCAACCTCGTGGTATAGTGTGGTCAGTATTCCTGGCTACCAACCTAGGGGATCCCGGGTTTGATTTCCTGCTGGTATGAGTATTTTTTCAGAAAGGGGAACAATCCAAATGCTCACCAGTGTTTGGTTAGCTAGGCTTGATTCAGTTAAAGAGTTTCTACTGGTTGCACACACTGATATACATTAACATCCATCACCTCACCTTATTGGTACATGGAAAGAACCTCCACAGGCATCCTCTGTGCAACGGTTAATAATGACTAGCTAATCTTCCCACCTACATGTGATGTAGTCCAGAAACACATAAATAAATTATGAGTTTGGAATCTCATCCAATTATGTATGACCAGGGTTTGGATTATGATGAAATGTGATATTTTATTTGGTACACCCCAAACAATGTTCACAAACATAGATTCTGTTCATGATCACCTGGTTGTGGAAATGTGTTTTTATAGGAAAGTAAATTCTTGGTTTATATTTACTTGGTTTGCGTTATTTTTGAGGCAAAATTGGACATTTATGTGGAATATGAATATAAGTACAGGTAACATAGTATTATTTACCACAGAGTTGTCATAATATCATAATGTAGGTACTCTTCATGTTAACTCTGTGCACTTATCACTTATGTGTTTGGAAAATCCACATTCCTAGTGAAACAATGCAAATAAGCTGGAAAGGGTTAAGATGAGAAGGGAGAGCCATTATTTCTGAAGTAAGTAATTGAAAATCAATGTTCATATTTAGCATATTTAGTTAGTTGTAAAAAAAAAAGTTTTTATTGCATATACACTTATTAGTTTTCATTTGTAAAGTAAATGAATGATTTAGTTTTGTGCAGTCATTACAAGTTTTTTTTCATATTTTTTGTAAATTTGAAGCCATTTTTTTTAAATAATTAGTGTAATTTTGTGTGTGAATGTTGTGACAATTTCTATGTCATCAATGTCCGAACCCATGTTTTGTATATTAGAACATGAAATGTGTTTCAAATGTTTGTAAATATCTCAATCATGTGTATTAATCCATTAACATATTAAAAAATTATCAATTCATAATCTAGATGAATATTTTATATTGGTAAATTGTTAGGGCTGAATTGATGAAACCCGCCTCGATGGCGTAGTTGGCTAACGTGCTTGTCATGTTGAGCTCTACTGCTGAGGGCGAGGGGG